>BHFT01041854.1:0-13733 GCA_004320025.1 Laticauda laticaudata | reverse complement strand
AAAGTAGAGATTGTGATGTGAGCACAGAAACAGAGAAGGTGATGTATGCATTGAGATGCATCTCATGAATATAAGATTAGATAATGATCATTAAATCGTTCTGTGATCGGGGATGGTTAGCTCGGATATTTAGGTGTTATTGTCTCTGTGAATAATTGTCTAGTGAGATTGCAGAGTTAGACACCTTGCAGACTTTACTTGTATGTTCTCCTATATATATGAATGGGGGAAAAAATCTATTGTCGTGCGATCTCAGTGAGTTAGGCGAGTCAGTTTCCGTGGTTGGGTACGCAGATTCGCTTCGTTTCATCCCTGGTCTTGGGACTTCTGACATCAGTTCAAGTATTGGTCTCTTTCGATGTCCAAGTCGGTGAGAGTGTGACGATGACAGTGTCTAAAGGTGATGCTGATCTCATTTCATGGCACACTAGAAGTTCAAAAAACCACTGTTCAGGAGCTGATTTTCAAATTTTATACTCAGATGATAGAAGTGAGAACATGCCAATAGAGGCGTGTGGGTTCTCCGAGGAGGGGACTCGATGTTGATGAATAGAAGTGGAGGGGTGGAACTGTTAAGGACGCAGGTTGTATTGGGCTGGAACTGAGGAAGTTGAAGGGAAGTTCTCTCGTTGTTGATGTTCGCAGGTATTTTCATTGGAGGATCGTGGCTCAGCAAGCCATGGTAGTTTGATTGAGTATCTGTGTAGAGTGGCGTTTGCTGAGTACTGATCAGGGGTTGACCCTAAGGGCTCCATGCACGGTCGAACGTTCGCATCCTCAAGCCTGTGTACTCTCTTGTGGAGCTGAAGTGGCATCTTGGACTTCTTGGTATCCGTGTGGCCTCTCGGGACTCTACATACAGGAAACAATGCAGTGTGCATGGAGGGTGCCACATCTAACGTAGGCATTTCGAAAGCTGAATTTGGTGGTTTCAGAGGAAGTTGGTGTGTCAGGGCCATACATGGCGGAATGATACCTGGAGGAGCTCCTCCAGTGCCCTCCACGTGAATGGATGGAAAGAAAGTTGCAGAGCAGTGGTATGCAGAAGTGGATACTTTCCCCCCCCGGTGGAGCCATAGAGGGCAAGCAATGTGCCTCAAAGCTCCTAGGCAAGTCTAGGGTGCCACTATTCAACTACAAGTCTTCTTCAGGTCATCAATCTTCTTCGCCCATGGGTGGATGCGATCGTACAATTTCGATGTACATCGTATGCTGTCAGAGTCAGACAGGGTCAATCATTTGCCTATGCCCAGGTGTTGTCATTAGTTGGAGAATTACGCCAGGTCTATCCGTCGAAGGAGTGGTCTTGAATTGCCATTACGTCATCAGGGCTTTTCCCAGACCAGACCCCCTGCAGAACCACACACAAGAAGGCCGCAACTCAGTCGTGGATAGGCCCTTCTGCCTCTCGAGTAATGCCGTACGGCTCAGAAGCCCGTAGCACGTCCAGACTCTCACCCAATGGGTAAGAGAGGATCTGCAACTGCAGGGCGTCGAGGCAAGGCGGTGGTGGAGAACACCTTGCATTGCCTGGCCAAAGCAGGTCCAGGGGTACGTCTCACGCGACGCGAGCAGGCAGCGGGCCCACGTTACCGGAGGAGAGCGGGGGGGAAGCTTGGCGGGCAGTTCCCGCACAATCTCAAGCGCAACTGCACCCATGTGCAGAACAGGCTCATTGGACACGCAACAAGGCTATGGACAGGAGCCTGGACGGAGACAGGAAAGAACCTGATAGACACTGTGGATGTGCAAGGCCCAACCAGAGCCTCACGTGAAGGGAAAGAAGCAGCGCAACCTCCGAAACACTGGCAACCCCCATTGGAGCAGGGAGTGGCGAAGACGAGATGATAGATATAATGGATGCTCCTCAAGCCCTCATCACACTGAAGAATGGCCCATGTAGTATGAAGTGGCCTACAAAGAACAGGGCATTTAAAAAGAATTGTAGTAAATGTGTGGACAAATGATACGATTGTTAGAAAAAAGGCCATAGGTTCACCTGGAGGGTGGACCAAACAGTCCACTATGCTTGCCACTGAGTTATCTATCCCAACAGCTATACCCATCCCAACGGTACCCTGCCTCATCCCACACTATGACCCATCCCACAGGTAACCTGCCCAGCCCACAGCTATTACGCCATCCCAAAGGGTATCCCCCATCCATGCATCTTAACTCGCATTCCCACAAGCATCGCAAAGGCTTATACAATTTCTAAAAGTTCCACCAGACTTTATAAACTAAAATAAAAATCAACTTTATTAATAACAAGCTGTAAAAGCAAAATGACCCAAGTTCAAGTTCCATAAGCAAAGATAATAAAGTCACAGTACCAACCCAGCTGCAACCTCTGGTCACTGCTGAGGCTGCCCAGTCTCAGGGGTGAAGTCCAGTGCTGTGGAGGTGCTGCTGCTGAGTGCGACTAGGTCCTATTAGGGGCCTGCCCGAGAGACAACAGAAGACGGTGTGTGGAGAAAGCTCTCAGAGAGCTGGCTCATCCTGGATGTTAAGCCCCTTCCTCCAGACATGGGTGTCCAAGCCCCAATACCGATGACAGATGTCTGAAGACACAGGCTTGCTGGTGGGGTGTGAGGAGGGAGCAGATTGTGGGATGTCTGTCTGCACTGAGCGAGGTGAGGCGTCGTGGCATCGTGCATGGTGCCATCTGGGTGTGCCATCGTGGCATGGGTGGCGAACTCGTCGGCCATGCTGGCATTGGGCATGGAGTGCATCAGTGGCATGGGGCACCGGGGCGTACGCTGTAACCTGTGCTGGACTGGGAAGGCTGCCTGTGCGCTGACCTCAGGTAGCCATACCTTGGGAGGTGAGGCTGATGCGAAAGGCCTCGGAAGGGCAGTGAATCACCTGGGTGAGGACAGGCCTGGACTGGGTGCGAGCAGGGTGTAGCTGGTTCTGAGGGTGTGAAGAAGATTGGGTGATCCTGTCCTTTTACACCTGGTTACTGGGGAGTACTCCGCATGTCCATAGAGGGTCGTGGCCAGATAGGTGAGGAAGGGCTTGAGCGTCTCGAGAAGGTAACGTACGGTGTCGTAAAAGCTAGAAGAGAGGAGACTACAGAAGGCATATTGAGGCTATTATACACGCAGACAGTGTGGCTCGCCCTCCTCCATCCTGTTCTGCTTTCTGTGAAGGTGGAGCTGGGGTTGATTGGGTGGCCTTGTGGAAGTGCCTCATCTCTTGCTACCCTATCGCATCAGGGGATCTCAACGCGCCCACGGGTAGTGCAGCTCGGGAGGTTCTCGTGTGGGACGCTCCAAGATCGTGGCAAGGAGCTGACTCTTGGCCAGAAGTGAACTGGCTCTCACAGGCGCCTGAGAGAAAGGTTGTGAGAGCGGCTGCTCCTCGGTGGGAGATCTCACACTCACAAGAACTGCCTTGCTATCACATAGGTTGGTCCGTAATCTTGACCTGTGGCCTGCCAAGATTCGTTGAGGTGCAGCTTCCTACCAGGTTGCTATGTCTTCCACCACCACAAGGAGCACCGTCCTAAGTTACCCAGCTCTCCGCCTCTCTCGCCAAGCACCTGCTCCGTTGGTGTCTCGATATGAGCCTTGTCCCTCCGCACATAGATACTCATTCTCTCCGCTGAGCATTCCAGCACCATCCCATGTTCCTCTGTCGATGGAGTAATTCCCCTCCCGTTCAACATGCGCGCCTCTCCTCCCCGGCAGGCCATAGCCCCATAAGAGGGCTTCCAGTAGGGCGCTCCTCCAACCATACCCGCGTTTGTTTTTGAAGGGCGGGTAGACGGACCACCAGCAGCAACAACGAACAGTAAGCACCAAAGCAGACCAGTAGACGCACACAGCAGAATGCACCACACACCAGCGAGCAGAGTAAAGCACCAGCATGCCAGCAAGCAACCAGCAGGACTAGGAAGCACCAGCAGGACAGGAGCACGCAGCAGGACCAGCAGCAACCAGACACCAAACACCATGCATGACCAGCAGGACCAGACAACCCACAGTGATAAGCACCACAGAAAAGCACCAGCACCAAGGAGCAGTGCCAGCGAGTAAGCCCCAGCAAAGCCCCACACAGGAGCAGTGCCACAGAAAGCCCCAGCACCAAAACGGCAGCCCGACCAACAGAAGCCCAGCAGAAGCAGAGTCAGGGCCAGGGGGAGGGTGCCGCTGTCCTGCTTGCAGGGCGGCAGGGCAGAGGCAAAGTTTCCTCTCTTCCCAGTTGGGGTTGTGGCTTGCGGCTGCTGGCTGGCTGGAGTCGTGTCCTGCAGACAGGTCCTCCTCTGAATGGTACTATCATCAACACGCAGCTGACTGCCCCCTTATATCTCGGGGGGCTGACCGAATGCGATCCTCGTCCGCATGCGCAGTGAATGACTGTCATCTATCCGCTAGCATCACTAGCTTGCTAGCTTCCGCTCTGCATCCGCTCCCACTCGGCATCCGCTCTGCATCCACCTGCATCCGCTCTGCACTGCCACTGCATGCCGCTATAATATTCCACCTGCGCGTCTACCTTCGCTGGCTCCCCCAGAAGCCCTGCGGAGTCATCCCTCCCATCCGCTTCCATACCAGCTAGCTTCCATGACATCCAATCCATCTCCTCTAAACATCCTCCTCCCGTCCGTTCTTCCGGTTGTCTCTCGCTATGCAATTTGGCATTTTTTGATGATAACAACGATGGAAACATTTCATGGAACATTTTCTCGTCTGCTGTGTCCTTTTTACAAATGTTTTGCATCCGTCGGCCAATGTGACAGGCCCTTTACTAGCCTTCTGTGATCCTAAGTAACAGTTTCCTTGCAATTTCTTTGAATATGATCCCTACTGCTGAGTTGATCTTCATTTCATTTCCTCCTTCCAGTTTAGGAAGGAATGAAAGAGTAAATTAGGCAAGAGTGGAAGGGAAAAAACTAACCATGAGTGCATGTCCTATTGACTAATATCACATAGTGATATTAGATAAATGAATGCATTTCATTCATTTATCATTTGTTTATCCACCTTATTTTCTAGATTTACAGAACAAGTGAAACCATAAATGAACCAAATTAGCTGAGTTTACTAAATCACCCAAACCAAGATTAATCCAACTAAATTTATCAGGCTTTGAAAATTTTGTTATTAAGCCCTGCAACAATAGAGTGTTATGGTCCATCTGGAGTCTTCCAGATGTAAGACTGAAGACTACAACACTTTCCTGACCTGGCCTGTCTTATAGCAATAGCAATAGCACTTAGACTTATATACCACTTTATAGTGCTTTGCAGACCTCTCTGAGCTGTTTACAGAGTCAGCATATTGCCCCCCAACCTCCGAGTCTTCGTTTTACTGACCTTGTAAGGATGGAAGGCTGAGTCAACCTTGAGCCAGTAGAAATTCGAACTGCTGAATTGCTGGCAGTTGGCTGTCAGCAGAAGTAGCCTGCAGTACTGCATTGTAAGCACTGCACCACCACGACTCATTGTAGGGCTGACATCAATCTTGAAAGCCTCAATATTGATTCTTTCTTCCCTCTCCTATACCCACTCTTATACAAGGTGGGGCAGTCATGAATTACTTTCATGCCTCCTCTTTAAGGACTAGCTGATGTTTATACAACTGGCCATTCATTCTTTCTTCAAGGCTATCTCCTACTCCAAGTGTGCAAAATTTAGTTTACTACATTGTTTTTCTTATTATTCTTCCTTATTTCAACACTCAATTCATCTCTTAACCCCCAACAAAATAAAACATTGGTAACTGAGACAATGGCAAATGCTTATTTCAAAGATAAAACCATACTTGTATAAGTACACACAGAAAACCTGAAAGCCTCATTAAATGAGTAGCAGCTCCTTTGTCTGTGGAGATTCTCAGTCATGAAGGTCATGGTTATCCCAAAAGTACTTTTTTTTTCCAAAAGGCAACTGAACTTTGCTTTTTTCTTGAAGACATTTTGCTTCTTATCCAAGAAGCTTCTTCAGCTCAATGAAGAACTGAAGAAGCTTCTTGGATGAGAAGCAAAATGTCTATATGTGTTCTATAAGTTGCCTTTTGGAAAAAAAGCACATTTGAAACAACAGTTCCTTTGGTTCCACCAATCAAAATGAAAAGGCCCCCAAAATAATATTTACCAGTGTAGAACAATCTTTATAAACAAAAAAACCTCCATCCAATTAATGAATAAGTTAACTGGGTATGCAGTAGTATTTCAAAATCAAAATTCTCTTGCCATTTAAAATGGATGTTTTGTTTTGAAATGACAAGTGTCTGCCACTTAAAACAGTTGCTATGAAATCAAACTACACATCCATTTTTACAGCATAAGACCACCTAAACCCACCCGGACCAGAGACTGCTTTTTCAGACGGCATCAGTGCCTTTTCCAGATACTACAACTGGGGATCACTGTTCTCTTTCTTGTAACAACATTGTATACTGTACCATTATGGCTGTTCCATAAATCCTGATTGAAAGTCACTATGATGCAAACAGAGTCTGTCTAGGAAAAGCCTGCCATGTGATAATCCTAGCTTATAAAAAACAAATTAAAACCAAATGAAACTTTTGATGCATTAAATTAGACATTTCACATCCAATTTAGAAAAGCGTTTTTATAAATATTGGCAAGATACTTTCCTTTAGATATTAAATATTAAATATGTACTGTTGCATCTTACAGTTCAGGCAAGCTACAGCTAATATTCTCTGGCTGTTGCATTTGTGATGTATTTTTCAGTTTTGAGGTCTGTAACCTTTTGAATTATTCTTATGGAAATATATTTGCATCAGTAAAACAAACAAAGTGGGATGGTACATAAATAAGGAACCTAAATATGTTTGAAGTCTTATGGTTGATGGATTCTCAATTGATCGGGTTTTGGCACTGGGATATGTGGGATGTGTGCCAATTAATTACATTAAGAGTGTGACTGAAAATTATCAATTGATTGACTGGGTCATTGGCTGAAAATGATGTGTATGTCAGTATGTAGTTGAAAGCCAGAAATGGAGGTCATTTTTTTTGTCAAAGACTTGTGCTGTAAGTCATCCACTGTATAAATGAGGAAAGTCAGAGATAAGGTCAGCATGTGTACAAATGAAAGAAACCATTTTTGATATCTAAGATTAGTGTGGCCATGTTGTTGTATTTTCAGTTCCACTAATTGTGTATCACAGCTGATGCTGGGTCATTTTTTTTCTTCATGACTTAAGCCCTGCTCAAGAATTTGAGAATCATGAAGCTCATGGTACATACGAGATCTCAATAGTGCTGTTGTTTGTAGGTGAGCTGCTATAGATTGTTCCAATGTTTGGCAAAATCTAAAATCTTTTTAACCCTGATGAAATTGCAGATATATCCCAATAGCAATTGGTTCCACAGCTGTTGATTTCTTACAAATGTCTGTGATCTGTATTTGCAAATCTTGGTATTTTGAAAATCTTTCTGTATGAATATAATTTTTATTAATAATTTTAATTACACTAGCTCAATCTAAAAATATCTAAACTTAGAGAAAAAGAAGAGAATGGAAAGAAATAATAACAAGTGCAGGATAAAGAAAAATAAAGAAAAAGGAAAGAACACAGTAAAGAAAAATAAAAATATTTACAGTGACTTCCAACCTTCATCACAACTATAAACAAATTTAATAACTCTTCACTTCCTATGAATTTAAACAGATATCTCTTCATCCCATATCCCAGCAAATCCATAAAAAGCAAATCCATAAAACATGAACTTTGAAATCCTGGTGTCAACAAAAAGTCCATAAATGATTGCAGAAAATTGGAGGGGAGGGAGTCTTATTTTAAGCTTGACCAATAAAACAGCTTTATATTCCTTATTTTTATTTCTAACAGTCTTAATCTTTAATATATTGATGTTTTTTCTTCAATTCATCTTTATCCCATCACATAGATTTCTTCAGGGCTTTAAGAAGCCTCTTATGTAGACCCAGGTCATTCTTTTGGTTTATCATTTGTATTCCAATTTTAGACAGTTTCTTTTGAGGAAGATGGGCAGTACAGAAATGTGACTAAATAAACAAATAAACAAAATCAGTTTCCAAATTTTTTTTGGCCTGTCATTTGTAGTTCTACTTTCAGCACTTTATCTATCTTGTCTAACAAAATTTGCTCCATATCTGTTACTACCTCATTTTAGACATAGTCTATCCACAGAAGCAAACATCATTACTGGCAGTGTTGATACTGTAGGTACTATTTCTGTCTTCAGAAATCTTTGATATTTCCAGTGTTATAAGCAAAAAAATAGTAAGAGAACACCTGTCTGATCTTGATCAAACAAATCACTGGGGCCTGATGGATTACATCCCAGAGTTTTAATGGAGCTGGCAGAGGTTATCTCAGAACCACTGCACCATATCTTTCAAAAATCCTGGAGCACCGAGGACCTACCAGAGGATTGGAAAAGACTTGATGTGGTTCCCATCTTCAAAAAAGGAAAAAAAAAACCAGACCTAGGAAACGATAGACCAATCAGCCTAACATCAATACCCAGGAAGATACTGGAACAGATAATGAAAAAAAACAGATCTGCCAACATCTAGAAACAAGTAAAGTAATAACTAGCAGTCAGCAGGAGTTTGTTAAAAACAGATCATGCCAAACCAATCATATTTCATTCTTCAACACAGTGACTAAATTAGTAGACCAGCAAAATACTGTGAACATAATATATTTAGATTTCAGCAAGGCATTTGACAAGAGTAGACAAAACCTACCTCTTAGTAAGCTAGAAAAAAGTGGAATAGATTAGCACGCACCACTAGAAGCGATCGCAACTGGCTGACCCAAACCGTACTCAATGAGTTGTCCTTAAATGTGTTAAAGTCTACAGTTGATGAGAAGAAAGGTATAGCAGTGGGTGTGCCACGAGGTTTCCGTCTTAGACCCAGTATCTCATATCTTCATTACCACTTAGACTGAGGGAATAGAAGGGGACTACCAATTTGCAGGATGATGCACTAAGTGCTGGCAGGCAATAAGCTAACCTCGAGAAGATAGGCTCAAGATCCAGACGGATTTGACCGACGTAGAACACGATGGTCGGGTGTGCATAGATAAAGAGAACTTGTAGCTGAGATGAGTACTAGGTGTATCGGTAATTGAAAATATCTGCGCATCAATAAGATGATTGATAACGATGAGACGACCGAGTAAATAGTTTCTCATTATCATGAGGGGGGCCGTAGTGTGAAGCAACCCAGAAGTACAGGTATGGGCAGTAAGTAGAGAGAGAGGAGTACGGTGGAGTGAGCAGAGGAGACTATCTACGCGAGGCTATCGCAGATGCGTATATGCGATGGAAGCTGTATAATCGGGACGTAGGTTAGGTTGGAATAGAGAGTAACGATCGATAAGGCTGTAAGAAGATTGCGACAGAGCACCTAGGCGCCAGGGTCGCGCCAGACGGTCCGGTTAATATGGAGACTATACGACGTAGGCGACAGTGTGGCAAGCAGGCGAGCGCGCGACTGCTAATAAAACAAGCACTGATGACCGCGCTTACACATCTTAAACGTAGTTGGACGTGTGTGGCAAAGATACAGCATGGGAGGGGTAATTATCTGAAGCGTCGATGACGGTATAGAGTGTATGCGAGAGGATATGTGTCGGAGGGTAGCATCTATATTCCCTACGCCCTGCATGACTACTCGAGATTCCATCGGGTCGCCTTACGCGTATAAGGTCACTGTCGTTGGCGGTCGTTGAATGATGTGTAAAGTAGACTAACAGCATGTACGTAAGTACTGGCCAAGCTTTCAGTGTGGTGTGGAGTGCTATCATTTTGAGACATACGGATGAGAGAGGGTCCGACGTCCGGCGATTCTATATATAGATGAGATATATGTAGATAGCTATGAAGATACTGTATGATGGGGCATAGTCCAGTCGTTTGTGCATCTTGGGCTAGAAGTTAAATACAGGAGGAGATACATGCGAGGTGATAGAAGCAAGTAGGCATCCAGGTAAGACCATATTAGATGAAAGTGGTGAGGGCGAAGCGATTCTATAAGTGAGGGTGCTCTGTGAACAAACGTAAGATTATGGCTCGTAGACATGGTTGTTTGGTGTACAAGTGAGACTGGGCTTGGCTCAGTCTAGTAAAGAGAAAAACCAGGGAGACATGATAGCGGTCTTGCTAATAGTTTGAAGCGCTACCATATGCGCAGAGGAAGGGATCAAGCTATTTTCTTGAACACCTGTAGGCAGGACAAGGACAAAATGGGATGGAAACTGAACAAGGGAGAGATTTAACCTGGAAATGAAGGAGAAACTTTCTACAGTGAGAACAATGGCAACAGATGAACAGCTTGCCCTAGGAAGTTTTGTGGAGTGCATCACTTGAGACTTTCAAGAAGAGATTGGACTGCCATTTGTCAGAAATGGTGTAGGGTCTCCCGCTTGGGCGGGAGTAGATGACCTACAAGGTTCCTTCCAACTCTGATTATCTGTTAAATCTGTGTCATTTGGAGCTTTTTATTTTTATTTTATTTAAAATTCTTTAGGTTCTTAAGATTGTAATGAATGTTTTTTTGTTCAGAGTTGAAGATAAATTCACCTGATGAAGGCTTTTCAGACTTGTTATTCCAAAGGCCTTTAACAGCTTTAAGACATTTAATAGGTTTTGAATAAGACAGTAATCTTGTCATCTCCTGGCTTTCAGACCTGTAGAAAATTGTTGTCCTACACAGGCTCCTCATGAGGAGTAGCTGTCCAGAGCACATTTAGGTGATCTCTATCCTATCCTTATATTTTTAATGTATCCTTCTTAAGCCACTGACAGAAGAACTGTAATGTTGTCTGGTTCCCTTTCATTGTCTTTCAAAAATGCCCATGGAGTGCTTTAATTTTCTAATTTTCTTTCAACTGGATGCTTTTTATAGTCATATTTTAGATTCAATTTCTGCAAATAGCCCTTCTTTCCGAAATCACTTTCAATAAAAAGTCTTTATTTGTCTGGTTGTAAACATTTTTTCCTGTACAATTTATTTTCTTTAAAAGTTCTGTCCCACTAGTTTTTCTTGGAAGATATAATTTATTAACATTGCTAAGGGGTTGTATGGCATTCTTCATTGTCACCAGTTTTCTGGTTTGCTGGTCAAAGTTATCAAAGTATATGTAAGTCCAGTAGATTATTCTTGCAGTATATCAAATTACTGTCTATGAATTGATGGTTGTGATCGTATTTTTATGAGTAGGCTGCATTTTAGCATATTCCTTAATTACTTGTAGTCTGAACTATGAGCCAAGTGGTTGAAATACACCCAGAGTCATCAACTCATGGGCAATATTATTTTATTGTTATTACTATTATTTCATTAGTACGTAATAGCAGTCTATGAAAATAAGAGAATAGGGCTGTGGCCTAGGATATTTTTTAGTATAAATTCTTATATAAGAGATAAGATTTGCTTTCAATAGCACAAAGGAAAGAGGCTAGTTACAATACTTTTTATTCCACAACAATTTACATCCAGACATTACAGCACATTGTTGTCAGTTTAGAGAGTGTAGTTTGTAGATCCAGTGTAGAGTACCGGTTAAGGTGTTGGATTAGGAGTGAGCAATAGCACTTAGACTTAGACAGAGAAAAGGGAGGGGTCTTATTACTACTAAAGCAAGTTTCAGAGTCCAAAGGGCTAATCCAACCTCTTGCACTTTTTCTTTTCTTTATTGTTCTTTGCTTTTTGAAGTATAAGTTACTCAGAGTCATCTGAAGTCTGGTGGCTTCTAAATTTGATTAGATGGAGAAAATCTTTCAATGTGGTCTCTAAGAGTTGATAAGAGTTGACTTAATGGCACCTAATCAATCAGTCATTTATAATTATTTATTTAATGGCAGAATGCTTTTGACTGTATAAGCATAATCTTATATTGGTCTACTCAGACATCAGCATGTACTATGTTTAATGTGAGGATGTGTAGAACGATTGCCTGCTTGTTAAAAAGAGTGGACTAAAGATGTGTCTTCCTGGGAAGAAAAATCTTGGCCTCAGTGGCAATCTGCTTGACTTCAACAGATCTGTGGAACCACAAGGTTTCCATTGCTAAGGTCAAAAACAAACTGATTCAGAGGCCCATTTTAAAGGAATTGAAATCATTTAAGAGAAGGCATTCATGAAATAGAATCAAGGTCTAGGTATTCCTGAAAAAAACAACTGATTTTTTTGACAGTAACATTTCTTTCTGATAACAGGAAACAATTTCTTAATATTAAAGTATCAACTACAAGCTCTTCCAATGCCTTGAGTATGATTTTCCACTGTTCCCTATCATTCTTCCCACCGTGTGAGAGGAAGAACTTGTAGTTGATACTTTAATATCAAAGTATTAAAGCAAATGAGCAATGAGCTTTGCTTTGATGCTTTTTGTCATTGAAAAGATTTCCAATTGAGCTGTATTTCCAATTGACCATGCAGGATTTGAATCCAAAGCACCTTTGTCACTTTAAACCTGCATATTGCATTCCTCTTCTGTGCGTGCTTTCAGAATGATTCATAAAAGGACTCTGCAGGAATGCAGTTCTGGTCATGAAGTAGCTTTCTCTCTTCAAGCCTCTTTCTGAGTCTAGCAGTCTAGATATGGCTGCTTTAATGAAGAGCAGAGAGGTTCTGTGTTTGTACAGGGTAGAATCACAGAATTGTGGATCTGGAAGGAACTACAAGGATCCTCCTCCCACAAGGAGTTGTTTTGAATTGTGAAATGGCAAATAAATTTGATGATAACTGTTCCGTCTGGAAAGAAGCGCATGAGACCAGGTTGAGCTGGCCTGACTGCCACCTTCCAGGAAGGCCTCACTTCGCTCTCCTCCTCCAGGACTTCTTTCTTGGGGTTCATCTAACCGTGAGTGCTCTTTTTGTTTGGTTAGATTGTCGTTTTGCAGAGTTTGTTGNTTATTTGTACTTCCCCCCCGCCTTGCTTGTTTTATAGTTGGAATTTATTATTTTTGGTTCTGCAGCGGGTTTTCATTCGAGGTTGCGGGAACGAAGCTGGTCTATGTGCCGCTTCCATTCCCTTCCATCGTCTAAAATTAGTCGGTAGGACCTGGGGCCTGTGATTTGTCAGCGGTGGCTCTGGGCAGGTCTCAAGCTGAAATGTGGAGGTAGTTGGAGCAGGGTCATCCTCTGTGACGGGCAACAGGGAACAGCTCAGGGAGTGTGGGATGCTGGGTCGGTGGAGCAGCGTGTAGGAGTAGGCAATGAGGAATTCAGACCATCTCGTCATTCTAGGTGATAGAATGTTTGGGGTTGGCTTGTTGCCTTCTAGGATTCCAAGAAGAGGCTTGTGATCAGTTACGATAGAAAAAGGTCTACCATAAAGTTACTCATGGAATCGTTTGACTCTGGCGCCGACCCCAAAAGGTGAAGCATCACAGGTGACCATCAGAGGCAGGGTATTGCTAAACTGGATGAGGATGGTGTCTGACATTAATAGGTTAGTAATAGGTTAGACATTAATATCAACCTTGGAAGGCTTTCTGTTCCCAGTGGTCCCATGTCCAAGCGGTTTTTTTTTTATCTAGCAGTCGATGTAGGGGTTCTGCTATTGTTGCCTTATGGGGCAGGAACACGTTGTAAAAATGGATGAGGCCTAGGAACGCCTGGAGATTGGTTTTGTTTTTGGGTCTGGGAGCATCTTTAATGGCCTTCACCTTTTTTTCGGTGGGGTGAATGCCTTGCTCATCAATTAAATAGCCCCAAAATTTGACCTGGTTAGTGGCCAGTTCACATTTTTCCC
>BHFT01041851.1:0-34297 GCA_004320025.1 Laticauda laticaudata | reverse complement strand
GTTGGTTTTGTTTTTCTGTGGCATGAGCAGAAGTGAAACATAAAAATTAAGAAACTACACAATTTAGGACTTTTCCGTTTCACTTTCAGAATGGAAAACACAATAGGTCTAACTTAAGGTTAATCAGTTAGAAAAAGGGCTGTGGATACCGATCTATATTAATTGCTAATTGTGTATTTTTAATCTTCTAATACTATTTCTAGAAGAGCATGATGGGATAGCTGTGGAATTGTGCAAAAAAATCTGGACGCTTGGTCTGGCTGTGGTGTAAAGCGCTTGTGGGGGAGGTTTAGGAGGTAAAGTTGCCGACTTCCTAAAGGTGTCGCCAAGGTTCCAGGAAACTCCTGGCGGTAGTATTTAGCTTCATCCACAATCTTCATTCAAGTAATCAATCAGGAATCTAGTAAGTGATGTGGGCTGCAACGACTTGGACTGATTTGTAATCCCCGAGAACTTCCTTATATAAAACCCAGCAACTTCTCCAACAGTCAACTCCCTTTCCCCCTCTTTCTTCCCGGCAGACCATTACAACAACTAAACATTTCCCAAAGAAACAACTCCATGCAATATAATTATAGCAGCCAACGGACACTGATCGTTCGCCTGGCCTCAGCTGGCCTGTGAGAGAGGCTGCTGTGGAGACTCCGAACCATCCCGACTGGCGTGCAGAAGTAGGAACGGATATTGCAAAACTGCGGCCGCTCAGCTAGCGGTGCGCAATGTGTGAATTCCGTGAAAGCTCTTAAATTTCCATCTAGAAGCCGCGACGCAACTGTACGGGAGGGTAAATTCAGAGGCTTTTGCAATGCATCTCCCAGACCTCCGGTCCGACGAGGACCAAACTCTGAAACACGTTCGCGTGCGCGTACGAGCAAACTGAGCCCTTACTCATATAACAACGTTTTATATACCAACACAAATCGAGGGACTTGAATAGTATGCAATGCATCTCCACAGTCCGGAGCGGGAATATTGCAATTATTAATGCACACTTTAAAAAAAACCAAATCAATCTAAATGTATCTGGGTTGCGTCTTGTTCCACGTTTCGCGCTCGGAACAAATAAACAGTATAGGCATAGGTGCGAGGGCGGCTAAACACTGGCAGATCGTCCTAAACCTACAATCCGCATTCGTACGAACCTCCCACTGCGAGGAACCGTTTTCTCCAACGCGGCCGCGACACACAACACAACACACAACTCCCGATATGCACACATTTAATTAAATAAAACCTTAATAACAACGCAAAGTCAATGAATGCAATTAATACCAAAATGACGAGAGATATATAAAACCTCGGGAAAAATTAAATCTCACTACGCTTCGACGCGCCCCCCACCACCCCTTTTAGACGAACCCCCGCAATCCCCCTCCCCATCCCTCTCCCATTGAATTCCAGAGTACCTGTGGTAAGCAGGAGTAATTTAACATGATCTTGTGGGGGGTTTGTGGCTTGGAGTGGTGAGGAAGGGAAGGAGAGAGAAGAGGAGAAAAGAGAGTGAGAGAAAGAGAGAAGGGGAGGAGTATTTTGGAGGAGAGAGAGGAGAGAAGAGAAGAAAAACAATAAAGATAGGGGAATAACCGAGTACTTCTCTTTCAGATTCCAACGTCTGCGAAACTGCAGTATCAGCTTCCATGAGCTTGTACTTTTACTCCCCCTAGACGTTTCACCTACACTACACTGCACTAATACATGTCACTTTACCCCAGGCTTAAAAGGCAAGTCATCATTCCCCCCTCCTCCCCACGTCTTCACGACAGCCTGAGCAGAAAGCCTCGGGCTCCAGCTTCTCCGGGTGCCTGCCAGCGAGCCTCCAGCCAGCTTCTGCTCCGCTCTGCACCGCTCCGCAGCAGCAGCAGCAGCTCGCTCGCTGCCTTGCCCGGGGGAGGGGGGCTGCAGTGCTACTGCTCGGCCAGCCCTCCCTATCCCAGATCCCCGTGCTCAGTGCATTACTGGGAACGCAATGAAGAGCCGCTTGCCTGTCGGGCTCCCGAGCGGCTATAGGCTATGCAGGATGTGCTTAAGCAACCAAAACTTCTTTTTGGCATTTCGGTCTCTCTCGCCCACCCACCCCCGACTCCCATGCGCGGACACGTCTTTTTTTTTTTTTTTTCCTCCCTCCCCCTCCTCCTCTTTCCGAAGAATTTCGAACTAAACTTTCCTACCGCTCATCTCCTGCAGAGAGATTTTCTGCCCAGAAGAACCATACATAAGCCTGCTGGTTGCAATATCTTTCCAGAGTATTCAGTTCAATACATACATACATACATACATACATACATACATACATTTAATTCTAAATAGGTGCTATCTTGAACATACTCCTCCAAGTGTCAAAACTGTGTTCTTTAGGTACCGAAAACTGCATTTCCCCACAAGAACTTTCTGCCTGAGTGAAATTCTTTGGAGTGTTAAAGGTTATTTCCTTTTAATAATAATAAAGATAATAATGCATTTACCTACAAATGCTGACATTCGTCAATCTGTATGGCTCATTTGACAAAAGATCGTGGTTAAAAAAGAGATTGCAGTGAGAAGCTCAGCATTTTCCAGCCATTTCATGAATGCCCATGCTTGTTTGTTTCTATTTTGAAAACGTTAAAGCTTTGCTGCTTTTACTAACAATGCAGAACTTAATGACTGCATTGCAACCCGCAAGAAGAAAACATCAGTATTTACTACTTAAAAGTGATTAAACCAAGAATCCAGCCTTCCATCCTTTATTTATCATAATGCATTGTTCTGGCACAAGAAAAGCTTTGGTTTTGGGGGTTTGGAAAATTGCCAGCAAGCCAGCATTTTCTTGCCCTGAGCTTTATATTTTCTTTCTAGTCTTACTAAATCTACTAAGTGGAGTCCTTTCTGATCTTCTATCCTTTTCCCAAAAAACCAACAGCCTTCAGACACTTGACAGATCCATAACCATTCATTAAAAAAAAAAAAAAGGAAGGGGATACCACAAGACATACCACATTCTGCTTGCCAGCCTTCCTTTAATGAAGCTTAGATTTAGGCGCCTCAAAAGTTTAAAATGTTACAGACTTTTTTTTTTTAAAGGCAGGAAAACTTTTAAAAGTCTATCCAGGGGATAAGGCCTACATTACTATATTACTTGATTCCTTTTGAATGTATCACTCATATCTTATCATTTGTAGGCTGCAGAGAGTTGATTTCAGTGAAGGCTCCATTCCAAGCTTAGTAATAAAAAAAAAAAGAGTGGTCAAGATACCTTTGATTAACATAAAGAAATTTAATGGGATTTCTTCATTTTCCAAGTTTCCTGGGTAGGATTTTGTGGTTGACAAAACTTGCTTAGAGCAAAAATACTGAGGAAAAACAACTCAAATACTATGAAAATACCATTTTTATTGCTTTCCATATGCTCCAAATGTGGTTTACCCTCTTTTTGTCAACCTTCTCTAAACTCAAGAGAGCTTGCTGGTCCAGAGAGCAGTTTCCTTTCCTCTGCTGTATATCCCCTGGTGTAGATTAGGTGTAGTTCCTGCTGCTTGCCACAACCAACCCAGCTTAAGGCTATTCACAGTCCCTACATCAGACACTACACATAGGTTTTGGCGTGTGTGGGGCACTACAGCCACAAATACTTCCAAAGCGGTGTCTGTGGTGGCAAGGGGAAGCTGAATCCTTTCCCCATGGCGGTGAATGTGCCCCATTGGTTAGCCACAGACTGACAGCTCGGCACCAGTTGCCAGACCCTTCCTGATAGCAGTCCAATAGTTGTGTGAAAAGGCAGGCAAATTAAGTAAGGCACTGAGTTTAATGAGACCACTGAGCTTGTTTTGTTGAGCAAGAGACCACAAAAACTGTTTTTTTTTTTTTAAAAATGGTTTGATACCTTTTTTCCTGGGGTGGGGGTGGGGGAGTGGGGACGGGGAGACTGATAACGTTCCTGTTTTCTATTGTGGGTGTCCATTTCACATACTCTTCCTTTTTCCCCCCACATGAGATTATCCCACCTCCTTCCTGATCATTTTGTGTAACTTAAGCCAGAGATAGATAGATAGATAGATAGATAGATAGATAGATAGATAGATAGATAGATAGATAGATAGATAGATAGGCAGGCAGGCAGGCAGGCAGGCAGGCAGACAGACAGACATTTATTATTTACTTATTTATTTGTTTGTTTGTTTGTTTATTTATTTATTTATTCATTCATGCTCCAATTTCCTCCTAACGGAGGAAGAAGAAAGGGGTGAAAGAAGGAATTGGCGATGGAGGTAGGATCGAGCCCCTGGCTGTCCTTCCCTCGCTGGCATGCGGTTTTTGCTCAACGACTTCCAGCTCTTTGTGGTTAGCAATATTATCTTAAGTAACTTTTGGCGCCCTTCGTAAGACTTTTGGACGCGGGATGCTGGTTTGCGCCCTCTAGGCAGACGTTGCATCCAAGTTCAGCGCCGAGTCCTTCACATCCGCTCCCTCCTCGCCTTCCCCTCCCCCGCCCGCAAAACCTACACAAAAATGCCCTCAGAGGAGCGCGCTCTCCCTCCCTCTTCCTCACACTCACACACACAGCCGAACACAGGAGAGCTAGTGAAAAATCGAGGAGGGGGGGGGGAGGCACAAATAATAAAACTTAAGCTTCCATCTTTTTCTCTCAGCCCCCAAAGGAGGCAGAGAGGTACAAAAAAGAGAACCGGACGAAATTTTTCTCCGGCGAGATTTCTCTCGCGGAGGGTGGAGGGAGAAGCCTCCAAAACCCTCAACGTGTGTGCGCGCGCGCGCGCGCTTGTGTGGGGCTGCCTAAAAGCTTGGAAAGCCGAGGGAGGCTAAAGTAGGAGAGCTCTCCATTGCAAACCCAGGACAAAAATCTCACTCGAGCCAGCACGTCTCCCTTGAAAATGGGAAGTTTTGAAAAGCGCTATAGGCTGCTACCGTGAAATGGTATATGTCTCTGTGAAAAGACTTTCTGCCATGATCCCTGCTATTCATATTGTACCTGGCACGCTGCCCGGCATTGCATTTACAATGTTTTATTTGCAGAAACTTTTACCTCGCCAGCCTCTGTGAAATCCTCTTAGATATATAAATTACGTGGCGAAGGGTTCACTTATACGGACCATCTTGAATATATATTAAGGAGAAGCTTAACGGGAAATTGCATTAATATGATTTAAAAACTCGAGGCTGGGATGTTTGAAACCACTTCCTCGAGATGAGTTGGTCGGCCGAAAAGGAAGCTACACCGGAGTAGGATGACTGAATGGTGGATTTTAACACCATTCCCCTCCCCTTTCTCCACCCATAAATTTTATTTTAAAACAAGAGTTCCTTCCAGGTCCTTTGTACAGTATGAAAACCGACTCACATTAAAAAAAAAAAAAAGTCTCCTAGGGCCAAGGAGACAATATTTTGTACCATATAGGTACAACTTCCTTGTGTCAGTTTANTAAAAAAAAAAAAAAGTCTCCTAGGGCCAAGGAGACAATATTTTGTACCATATAGGTACAACTTCCTTGTGTCAGTTTAGCACAAATACCCAGGACTTCTGTGGCACTAAATTTTCAACCTTGAGGATTCTGTCAGCCATCAAGCATGTCCCAAAAAATGTTTGGAGAGTCTGCCACTGAACCAGGCAATTTTTTTCTCAGAGACTCCTGCTGGAAGCCCATCTGAGTTCAAGGATACCTTTCCTTAGGTAGCTTTCAAGATTTGCATCAAAATAAGGTAAGATCTTATCTCCAAGGCCAGGAATAGACTTCAATTTGGTTTCGCTTAGACAGTGAGATTCTGGAACAATAGGGCCAGATTTCCAATTAGTTGGGTACAAATCTCCTTACATTCCCTCTAGCACTGGACAGGAGGAACCATATCGTACCTATTCATACTTGCTTGCACATCCATCTTCACATCCACTCATTTTTCTCAATAGTTTACAAGATTACCCTTTCCATTTTTTTTTTGATACCCACTTTTTCTGCTCCAGGATTTAAACTAGATGTAAGTACACACTTGCATTGGAATATATAGCAATATATATTCTTGCAATATAGCATTGGAAAATAACAAAGATTTAAGGGTCCATGTTAGACTGGACAGTGCCATTATTGCTTCAATGAAAAATGAGAAAACGCCTCCCCAATACATGCATATAGGATAATAACCACTAAGGTTTATAGCCCATGTTAACTCAGGAGTTGAGCAAAGGTCCTGATTCACTCCTGATTATATTTCCTCCCAGAAATCAAGAGTTAGAGTGTCATAATTCTGTGTAAACAGGCTTCACATATGATGCTATCAGTACAATCGTGGATTCATAGTATCATAGACTTGAGCACTCAGAACAAAGTTGGAAGTTACAAGAGGCACTGAAGAGTGTCTTATGACTATTTTTCATATTTATATGTGTGTGTGCGTGTGTGTGTGTGTGTGTATGTAGCATCTCCATGGCCATGACATCCAAATTTGGATGCTTGACAACTGACTCACATTTATGATGGTTGCAGTGTCTTGGAGTCACGGGGCCCCCTTTTGCCACATTCTGATAAGCGAAGTCAGTGGGGAACTAACAATGGCAGTGCTCCACTTAACAAATGTGCCCAGGGACAAAATTCAAATGGAACACTTGAATGTCCCATTGTAAAATGTAAAATGGGACAAAATTCAGCAAATGTCTCGCTTAACAACAGAAATTTGGAGCTCAATTGTGGTCGTAAATTGAGGATTACCTGTGCAAGCTTTTAAGTATAATAATGCACAAGGAGCGGGGTGGGTGTGGGTTAGTCATGAACAATTATACTCCATTGGCACCTACTGTAAAGTACAAGGCAAGTGGAATAAGTCCACTCTTTCAAGTGATGCTCTGGCATGTAATGCAGCTCAGTATTTTCTCTAGGAAAAACAAACCACCCTCTTTTTAATTCAGGGTTCTTGAACACCCAATTCGTTGTATGTGTGGACTCGACCATTTGTAGCTCACCATCCATCCCTCTCTTCAGAAACTTCAGAGAATACGGGAGGACGGTTACAACTAACTTCGCTCTCTCTCTCTCTCTCTCTCTCTCTTCCCCCCCCCCCACCTTCGCCCACTTGGAATATTTCGAACGTTACCACATCCAAGCTGCTCTCTGATTGGACCGCGCTGGAGTCCATCACGAAGCTTCACTACATTGATTAGAGAACGCGCTTGTCAATTACATCCCAAGTCTAGACACTTCCTTTTGTGCTGGCCCGGCTGCCGATCCCAGACGCCTTTGAACAGAGCACGTACTTTTCGGGGAGGGGGTGAAGGGCGGGGGCAACGAGCAAGCGCTATGAAGCAAAGGGCGGGGGGGGGAGAGGAAATCTGCCAAGCTCAGCGGTTTTCCTAAATCGCTGGAAGGGGGGGGGGTGAGGAAACACCAGTTGCATAGGCAAACCCACCCCACGTGCCCGCTCTCCTCTGCATAGTGCACAGAGTG
This sequence comes from Laticauda laticaudata, assembly GCA_004320025.1. Taxonomy (NCBI): domain Eukaryota; kingdom Metazoa; phylum Chordata; class Lepidosauria; order Squamata; family Elapidae; genus Laticauda; species Laticauda laticaudata. The sequence continues at coordinate 26,873 of BHFT01041851.1, read as the reverse complement.
CACACGTTATTTTGTACAATCGAGAAAAAAAAAAAAGTCACAATTTAAGCAAACATCCGCAATATAATAACCATTACAAACTCGTGACGCTGTACTGTACCGCGTTGCTTCCTTTTTAAAAAAAAAAAAAAATCAAGGGAAGACTAAAAGTTCCTTGTGTAGAATATAGAAGTATTAGAAGAAAAGTAAAAGGGAGAAAGATACGTGAGAAACTTTTAAAAGAGAACGAGAGGATTGACTTCATGAGTTGGCACAGGGGTCTCTGTTAATTTATTTATTTTTTCCTCACAGTGGAATGGTGAAAACTTGGAATGGCTTGTGCTTAAGACTTTTAAAAAAAATGTATATACCCAATTAACACTTTCATGGGTAAGCTGCGTTTAGATGAATAGATGGATGGATAGATGGATGGATGGATGGATGGATGGATGGGTGGGTGAATGGATAGATAGATAGATAGATAGATAGATAGATAGATAGATAGATAGATAGATAGATAGATAGATACCGTATATGGATGGATGGATAGATATGTAGATGGATAGATAGATGGATGGAGAGATAGATACCATAGATGGATGGATGGACGGACAGACAGACAGATTTGTAAACATCAGAGAAGCAAGTGGCGCTAAGCTAACATCAGAGAAGCAAGTGGGCTAAGCTTCTGTGTCTTGGGAAGGCGACCCATCCTCAAGGGAATGAGCTGGGTTTTTCAGATACTCCGGCTTCTCTCCGCTTGGCGTCTCGTGTTAGACTTTGCAGAACTTGCGGTCGATTGAGATCTCCCCCCACCATCCTCAGCCGCCAGGCGTGGATTTCCGCAATGGCTCTCTAATTTGCATGGGAACCCCCTTCCTCCCCACCCACCCCCCACACACACTCAGAGGAGGTTTGTTCTCACGGAGCCCCAAGCGCTGGGCCCATCGCCGCCGCCCTGGAATTCCTTTCAGGCTGCGTTCCTGCTTCGGAGAGGCAGCAGGAGCAGGAAGCAAGGAGAAACGCTCTTTATGCGCAGTGCGAGTCCTTTCTGAATGAATGAATGAATGAAAGGGAGGGGGGAAGCCGAGGAGGACGAGTATGTGTGTGTGTGTGTGTATCGGTGCGTGCCACGGGACGGATTTCTCCCGCCCAAGCCTGGGAGATGAATAATGCACGTGCGTGCGCGATCCTGGCACGTTCACCTTGCCTCCCTCAGAATTGCTCTTCAACAAATGGTTTGCCAGGGAAAAGAATCCACCTTGAACTTTTGCACTCTTGAGTGAAAGTGCCCCACCCCTCAACCCTGATGTCACCCGACCCTGGCCCGTCTTTCATGCATCCCTTCCGATGACCTCTGAGTGGGGCTGCAACCCTCATGGTTGGTCGGTGGATTCTTGGGGCTTCCCTCGTTTCGGCCTGTCACCCCTTGGTGGACGTCGTAGGCCGGTCGTGGTGCTGCTTGAGGGATTGGGGGCAGAGGTGGCCTTCAATATGTCCCTCTCCTTATTGCAAACTCAGTTGAATAAAGTAAAAACAAGTCAGGAAAGGAGAAGAGGGATAAAGCAGCACTTTCCTTTGCAGAGATAAAGAATGTGGGCTCTTCAGATTTAGTTATTTTTAACCTGCCTTTATTGATCTTTTTTTTAAAATAAATAACTCAAGGCAGCCAGCAAGCCTAATACTTCTCGAATTAGGAACGCAGTTGACCCCAAAATTGAGCCAAAGGAAAGCAGTTGTTAAGTGAGTTTTGCCCCATTTGACAACCTTTTCTGCCACAGTTCTTAAGTGAATTGTGTCATTAAGCAAATCTGGCTTCCTTATTGACTTTGCTTGTTGCAAACCAGCTGGGAAGGTTATTAGTGGTGATCACATGACCCCATGCCAGTTGCCAAGCACCTGAATTTTTATCATGTTGCCATGGGGATGTTACAACAGTCATAAGTGGCCATCAGTAACTTTGTCAGTGCTCTTGTCGCTTCAAATGGTCACTAAATGAATAGTTGTAAGTCCAGGATGGCCTGTATTCTTTCCTTCCCTGTGTCCTGGGTTAAAAGAGAATGAATGGCTAAAGTCACTCAGTGAGCTAAGGTGGAATTAAAACTAAAAGGTGCAACCTCATTGCTAAGGTGGAACTGGAACTCACAGTCTCCTGGTTTGTAGCCTGATGCCTTATTCTGTTTATTGCATTGTAGTGATGTTGGGGCCAATGTTTATTTGTGTGTGGGTTGGGCTTGTGAGAAGTGGGGAGTTGAGAGAGAAAGACTGACCACTGATTACCCAGCTGGCTTCTGTGGGTAAGGAAGGATTTGAACTCATGTTCTTCCAGTTTCTAGCATGGTGCCTTAACCACTAGACTGAACTGGTCTAGATGTTCCTGACATTCTGCTTTTTCAAAGTTCCCCAAATCTGGCAAAGAAATACTGTATCCAGCTCTTTAGAGAGAGCAGCATAGTTAGGGCTAGAGACTGACCAGGAAATGGAAAAGAATTGGCATGCCTGTCATAAGCTTTATAATGACCTGCCCTAATCTTGGTCACCTGAATTCCCTTCTAACATAACGTACACACTTTGTTAACGTGTAAAAAATTGTACCCACCTTGTGACTGTCACTGAATACAGATGGGTTAAGGGGGGAAACATTGCTTTAATATTGATGCAGCTAAGGAAGATTAATCTTTTTTTCATCCTTGGTCTGTGGCAGAAAAAAATTGTTGCCAAGCAAGTCTGTATAGTCTTGTGTTTGGATACAAGTGGGAAGGCACAGATCTCATTCTACCTGAATCAGTTATTTGTTCTCCCACTTCATTGGCATGAATTCTTTTGAGTGACGTGGAATTACCAAGCACAATTTTAATGGTAAATACCGCAGGGTTTCTCAACCCCAACAATGTTAAGCTGTGTGGACTTCAACTCCCAGAATTCCCCAGTCCACACAATGTTGCTAAGATTGAGAAACATTGCAATAAATGTTTACATATTTTGGATACATACTTGGAAGTAAACAAGGCAAGTACATAGTTCATTGCAACAAATATCTTGAGACATACTCTTCATTATGCAACTCAGTCTCAGACGAAATTGCAAAAGAATAGTGCCATTAAAATAATTGATTCTGTGCCATAATTTTGCATTGCATTTTGTGTTAAAATTATAAATGCTACATTTATCATGTATTGTTTTGTATTATTTCTTGTTTTTAAATATTTTTAACTATTTGTAAATTGCACAGAATCCCTGGAAGCCAGGGAGTGATACAAGTATAAAAAATTAGTATTGGTATTATTTGCTAAGACCAACCAAGTGTTGAAACCTATGTGACTGTGCCAATTTTAATTTTGTCAGTAAGGCAAACTATAGAAAAATATAAAGCTTTATTCATCATTGACCATGCTAAATTGGGATAAAGCTCGTGTCCAGTAACATGTTGTAGCCTAAACATTCTCCATCCCATGTAAACATTGTGATGGAATAATATTGTTGTGAATTATATTGAAGAGATTCACTGGTAATGAATGCAATTCACAAAGCAAAACAGAAATCTACATACGGGGGAAAGAATTCTGTGCACCTCTTGCTTTACTTTGTGTTGTTTTTGTTCTAAGTTTATGAGATAGCCTTTTTGAAGGCTTCTCTCAACCAGATTACCCATTAATTTTTGATATTAAATAAAACATGCATCAATTTCAAGGATGAAGACAACATGCTTGATAGAGTTTGACTAATCAGCTGGCTGTTTGACCATTTTTCTTCATCGATTATTACACATAATAGCATGGGAGTGTTCAGCTAAACCAAGGAGTAGTCCTAACCTCATTAATAAGATTATACTGCATTCCTTCCTAAAAATGAATCTAGAAAACTTGTGGAGTTATAAGTCTGTGACCCGAATCCCACTCCTGAGCAAACTGCTTGAATGAGTATCTAAGTTAAGTGTGTGTAAAGTTGTGAACCCAATTTTCTGGTGCTACTGATGATACTTGAATGATCATCCATAGAACTTAGCGCAAGGGAATTCCTCTCAATTCCACAGTATTCCACAAAAAAGTCATTTAATCTCCCCCCTGCTGTGAAATATTAATTAGAACCACTAATTATGACAATTTAGAGATTTCGAATAAAGCATTAATATCCTGATATCATGTATCTTTCATTTTTACCAAATTGGTCTAAATGAGTGATATTCAACCAATTCTGGGTAGGGTGGAGTATTTCTCTGCCCACTCAAGTTTGGACACTGAAGGATTTTCTAGGCTGAGCTTTATTGTTAGAAACAGGAGTCTCTTTGTAGCAAAACACACTTTTTAAGAGCTTAGGCTAATGTATCAGCTAGTCCTACTAGTAAAATGATAACCTTGGTTGAGTTATTTCTGCTCTGGTAATTTATTGCTAAGATCACTCTAATATTGTAAAAGTGGATCTACATTTAAAGATAATCTGCAGCAAGAGTACTGATTGGAAATGGGAATGACAAATATATGGTCTCACTTTTATCAGTTGCCATTGAATTTCAATTAATCTTCAGTTCAGAATGTTATTATTAACCTATTAAATCATTATGCCTTCAGATCACAGCATTTAAGTTTTGAGCAGCATGTACAATCCCAAGTTTAGAGCAGTATTCATATACTTTGTAATTTCAAAATCTGTCAACCGATTCTGCTATTAAAGCCTCTTAAATTAGTTCAGAATTGTAGAACTGAAGGGATGTTATGGATCTTCTAGTCTTCCTTGAAACTCAATGCAGGGAATGCATAGTTAGAAACTCAAATGGTTTCCCATTTGGCTTGAAGGCCCTCAAAGAGGGAAAGTACATGATATTCTCTAGGTAACTCCAGGTGAGTAGTTAACAATGAGGCTAACCCTAATCCAGTAACTCCTATCCAATCATATCTTCTTATAATTGGATATAGCAACACACAGTCATGTAAATAGGTCAAAGTTGATCATTGTGTAAAACACAAAATACCTGTCCATTTCCTTAATTCTGCCTGGTATCTCATAAACTCTTGCATTAGGAAATTACTACAAAGCCTTCATCAGTGGCTCTTCTCCTGGCCAGGCAGACTGTGGATAAATGGAATTCTTGTTACACTTTGAGTTTAGTTGTCTGCGTTCAGAAGTTTCATCAGCCAACTTGCTAACATCATGATATTACCGAGTTGGGCAATGAAATGGGCCAAGCAAACAAGGTCAGAGAGCTTTAAAAAAAGCTACAGTTCAACTCTGAGCTGCAGATAGTCTCTGCTATGACAATGGATAAACTTGGAGATTGCAGCTCATCAGTATTAGGGAGGCATGCTATACTTCTTGAGGTTTGAAGCACCTTGACTTTTTAAAATCACTTTTCTTCCAAGGAGGGCTAACTCTGTAGGCTTAAAAGTGTTGTTCAGTCCCAGTACCCTCTGGGTTAAAGTGAGTACTTCATCACTGATTCAGTAAACAGGCCACTGAAAACAAATATTATATGAGTATCTAAAAATTTGTCCCAGGCCTTTCGATTTTAGCTCTTAATTTGGAGAAGTTGTGGGGCAACCAAAGCAAAAAAAAAACACCACATTGGTATAGGGAGTAAATATTGAAAGTGGCTCATATTGTCTCTTGAGCAAGCTATTCAGAAATAAACAAAATTAGGATAAGTCACTTTCCTTTTGTTATTTTCCTTTTTTTTTTTTTGCCACTGTAGGATCTGTCACATGAAAAGATTGATCAAACAAGACTAGGAAGATTAGGAAGGTTAGTGGAAGCTAACCTTCTGGGAAGCTGTGTTTTATCTGCTGCTTAAATTTGGTCAAATGTATCATGTGGACACTGACATAAATGAGTGTTTAGGAAAGCACCAGGAGATGACTAGAATTCTCAGTGCTATTAGGTATTCCGTGCTGAAGTTGCCCATATGGTAGCAAAGGCATTGCCTCATGGGTTTTTAAAGACTAGTTTTCTCATAGGAGCTTCTTATAAACCAGGAATGTCAAACTCAAGTCGTCCCGGCAGTGTCATATGACGCATCAGAACTTTTCCCCCTTCGTTAAACCAGGCGAGGGCATGGTCAGCTTGTGATGCATCCAACCCAAGGACCGTGAGTTTGACAGCCCTGTTCTAGACCAATGTTTCTCAACCTTAATAACTTTAAGATATTTGTGGAATTGGGAATTGGGAGCTGGCTGGGGATTTCTGGGAGCTGAAGTCTACATAACTTAAAGTTGCTGAGATTGAGAAAATCAGTCTAGACTGAGGTACCTACTTCCTGTCTGAGGACTTTTTCCAGTAAGAATAAGAAGAACAGATTGTGAAAGAAGGCCTCATCTAAAAAGTTAAATGGAATGTTCAGTCTGATAATCAACAGCTATGTTAATAAAATGTTAATAATTAATTACAGTCTACAGTACTGTTTATTTCCTGATACGTGACTAGTCAGAATTTCCTTCTTTTGAAGGAAATTTGGGCAGAGAGGGACAGAATGATTTATACTGTAAATTAATAACTCTATGCAACATATTACATAAGGCTGTTTCTGAAGAACTATGCAGCCCACACCAAGATATCCACAACTCAAGTCTTGTGATATTTTGCCTGGGAAAAGCAGGTCGTAAGGAATAATTTGTCCTAGCAATTACTGAGATGTCAAGAAAATTTAGAATTTTCAAGAATTCTGAAAACCCAATGAAACACGACCTTTAATAAGCAAGATTTAATTACTGTGTGCCAGTTAAATAATTTTATGATTTCTTAATACTTGCTAACTAGGGGCATGTCTCCCGTTTTCACAGAATAAATTATTGTACCCTTATTGTACCTGTATAAAAGGAAGGCACTTATAGGACTAGAGTTTCAGAGCATTCCTATAGACCTTTTCTTGAAAGATATTAACTTGCATTACATACAGATTTATAGGTCAGGAAAATAAATTTGTCCTTAGAATATACTGAATAGTTTCAAAACAAATCCTTATTTTTACCATTTGTTGAAAACTTGATTACTTGTAAATGAAAATTAACCTGATAGCCAATATAGTATAGACTAATGTAATAATTTCAGTGAACACAATTGTAATTAGCCCAACAAAATGATTTGGAAATAATGTTTAGTATATGGAACATGTTAGATTAATGTTGTAATAGTGAGAGATAAAAGTGTTTTTAAAAGCAAGTTCAGCAATTTTAATTTTACTCATGCTTTCAGAATCCATTAGGAATGAGGGCTAGAAGATTGGACACCAATATCTGTGGAGATTCTCAATCATCCAGATCATGGTTATCTCAAAGGTGCTTTAAAAAAGCATCTGGTTTTCTTAATTGTTTTTTCTTGAAAACATTTTGTCTCTCATCCAAGAATCTTGGATGATAAACAAATATTTTTAAGAAAAAAAAACTAAGAAAATCCAGTTGCCTTTTCTAAAGCACCTTTGGGATGTTAGAAACCAACCTTATTATTCTTAAGGGAAGCCTAATACAGATAGTCCCCGACTTACGACCACAATTGAGCCCAACATTTATGTTGCTAAGTGAGACTTTTGTTCAGTAAATTTTGCTCCATTTTACAACCTTTCTTGTTGTTAAGTGAATCAGTTCAATTGTTAAATTAGTAACAATTGTTAAGTAAATCTGGCTTCACAAAAGGAGATATCATACCAAATTAAGTGGTCAATTAAAGTGAACATAGCTGAACTTGATCCACTGATTGCAAAAGGTCTGGCCTTAGCATGACAAGCCAGTCCCTTATTTTTACAGAAGCTGTCTTGAGAATCTGTTAACTCTTAAGCCAAATAACATAGTAATGTGTCAAAGAAACAAAGAATACTTTTCTATGTCCATTCTCATGGCAGTAATGAGTTGGGCCTTGGGACAACTTGGGTTAAAAAGAGAGGTCCAGGACCTCACTCTGCAGAATGTGTAGGAATAGAGGCCCCCCAAAGAAGCAGGTTAAATTATTACATTTTGACGTGCCAACTAAAAGAATATCATAGAACAACAAGCACAGTGGGGAAAAGTAATAACTGTTCATAATGTGCTTTGGTTGTTATCACTGACAAAAACACATGAAGTGTTAATACCATCTTTTGCCTCGGTAAGGCATACTTGGAATACTACATCCATTTTTGGTCACCACAGTGTAAAAAAAATGTTGAGACTCTAGAAAGAGTGCAGAGAAGAGCAACAAAGATGATTGGGGGACTGGAGACTAAAACATATAAAGAATGATAGCTGGAATTGGGTATGTCTAGATTGATGAAAAGGAGGACATGTATTTTGTATTTGGAAGCCCACCATTGAATAGTAAAGCCCATTAAGTTTCAGCTTTAATCCCTTGTATCTCCAGTTTAAAAGCTTTTTTAACATATAGGGGTAGAAGATTTCATAAAGATTTCAGAACATTAAAATGAGTCATGCTAGGAACTATTAGCCTGAATTACAGAAATACTTCTCAGTGAAATACAGGTAGTCCTTGACTTACAACAGTTCATTTAGTGACCAAAGTTACAACAGCACTGAAAGAAGTGACATCATTTTTCAATCTTACGATCTTTGTAATAGCCCCATGATCATGTGATCAAAATTCAGATGCTTGGCAACTGGTTTATACTTATGATGGTTGCAATGTCTGGGGAACATGTGATAACCTTTTACAACTTTTTGATAAGGAAAATCAATGGAGAAGGCAGATTCATTTAACAACCATAGCAAGAAATATTGTAAAATGGGGGCAAAACTCACTTAACAAATACCTCACTTCACAACATAAATTTTAGACTCAATTGTGGTTCGAGGACTACTTGTATACCTGACTAAATATAAACACAGTTGTGTCACAATATATATAATTTAATTATTCCTTTATATAAAAATAACATTAATTCCCTCGTTCTGTGTAATTTCTTTTACAGATATTGCTATAGATTCAAGTAGTAAAAGGGCAGCCATGTGATTTTTACTTTTTATATAGGATACCATCTTCAATAAAACACATGACCAAAGATTTTTACCTCAGCTTTATTGTGGTTAACTTGGTGTCATAATACATATAGAATAATTCCAGTAACATCATTAATTTCCAGTGACATAGTTCTCCCTTCCATTTGGAAAATTTATTCTTTGGGGGGAGTTTCCTTTTCTTCTTAAAAAAATAAAATAAATTCTAAGTAAATTACACCTGCCAAGCTAAGAAACTTCTACGCTAATGCTAAAGAGCAGCTGGAGGAAGAAAGAAATGCCAGTTTACTTATATATTTACAATGCCAAGATAAAGTTTCCCCCCAGAACTTTAAAAGTATTTTTACTTTACAACATGAATTATACAGTAATTATAAGTTAAAACCAATATTTACAAATACATAGGATGTAAACAAGAACATCAGAGAACAGAAGTGAATTTAATTTAAATTATCCATGCAAATAAAACTTAAAAACAATACCTTAATATATTTAAAAACCTGTGAATAAAAATTTGAACAGACATGGAAAAATTGAAAAGAAGTCCTTCGATAAGCTTCACTACGGAGGGCATTTCAGAACTGAATATTTGATCATTTCAAGTGAATGAATTATTTTCTTACAATGCCAAACATTCAATTTTTCTTTATTAAATGCTTTTACATTTCATTTTCTGATTTCATGAAATTAAAGTTTTTAAACAAACTGTGAATGTATAAATTTCTTGAAAAATTGAAAGCATGGCAATAAAGTTGTTGTCCCTGCTCATTTTCATCATCTTTTCTACCCAGGTATCAACTTTACATTGCGTTGTCAATCTTAATTTTGGGGGACTTATATGCTAGGCCCTAGTCCACATAAACTATGATGCAACATCAGTGCAGTTTTCTTCACTGCATTTGCATAGTTGGCAGGAGTCAAAGTAAGTTACTAAAAATAATAATGGCATTTATCTGGTTAAACTTCATTTTGAGAGATGGAGAGATCCTGAAGGCAGGCATCAGAAACAAGAGAGCTTTCCTTTGTCAAAACTATCATCACAAAAGCATAATAAATGGCTTCAGATTTGACCTTGTGTATCTGGAACATAGGGAGGTATGTATATTCCACACAGAAAGGCTTAAAAGTGAATCTCAGTCATGGCCAGGACCCAAACCGTTCACAACCTTATTAACAATGATGTCATTGTAAATTCAATCTGCCACTCTTCAGGGACAAGAAGCCAATGGATAGAGTGGAGAGCTGGCCTAATATGGATGCAACCTCTCTAGCTAATAAGCAGTCACGCTGCTGTGATTGGAAGTTTCCAGACAATAGAGAAGCACTAACTTGCCTCCACGCTGGGGGCTGGGGGGGGGGAGACAACAGGAGTAACAGTAGTAATAGCAGCAATAATAATACCAACAACCATTGTAGTCATAAAAGCTCAGGCTGTTCTGACAAAATCCCTATTGGGAAAAGCGAGGCTATCCAATGCCAAATCGAGCAGCTGAATAAAAGGTACCACTGCAATCCATCTTAGATGTGATATATTCATTTGAAAAGCTTATCCAGCCAAACTCAAAATGTGCTTGTAACACGTTTTAAGCAAGCAACTGCTGTCTTCGAATCCACTCTATCAATAAAGTAGAAAGATGAGGCAAACAAAGCAATCACTACTTATAGCAATTGTCCATGGTTTACTAAAGACTGTAATTGCTGCATTTCTTTCTCCTACTTGTTTCAGTCTTGATGGATTTGGGAATCTTGATGTACAGTCTACCCTTTTTTCTCACTGCCTGTTCAAATATATTTAAAAAATTATTATTTTATAATCACTTTGCATATTATTGTGTTTACTACAGCTCAAAAGTTACTGGGTGTGGCTGTTGTTGCTGTTGATGAAGATGTCTTTTTTTAATTCACTGTAATAATGAATAGCTCAACAGTAATGATTTATCCAAGCCTGGTAACTAACAATCATGTTGGGTAGATGTTTGATCCCAGGAATTCTGATCCAGTCTTAACTATTCCTGGCTCAAGATTTCCTATGCAAATTAATCATATATTTATTTCAGTTAATACATTTGTGAGATTTGCAAGCCAGGAGATAAATTTATTGTTGCCAACACAAAACAAAGATGGGACTTTCTCATTTCATGATTTGCAGAAATGGCAATTTGCCGAACTACATGGAATTTCCAAGTCTCCTTTTTGTATGTCCCAAAGCCATTTTTGGCCATAAATTCTAAAAATTAATGAGATATTTCTTGCTATCTTGAGCTGGGAAACATAAAAAAAATAGATAATTCTTAGAATAGTTTTAATGTAATTCAGTAAAACAAAGAAAATCCCTAAATATCCTACAATGTCCTAGGAAGAAAAAGCAAAATTTTCCTCGACCATCTCCTTCTAATCATTATGCTTATTTTTAAGTAACAAATTGTTAAGTGATTAAGCAAGATAGAGTATCTTCTTTATTATAGACTCAAGACATCACCTTCTTATGACAACAATACAAATATTATAATATATTCACATAGTTCTCAACTTCCATCCTACTGAAAACAATTCAAAATTTTAGCTTGAGCAGCTTCCAACAATAGTCCTTCCTGTCCAGGTCAAGGAATGGCTGATGGGTCTAAACATTTCACACTAAAGTTTGCCAAATTAGGCAGTTTTATCAATATCATTTATTCCTAGCCAAATTGGATAAGGAACAATTCTGACACCAATAAATCTAAGAAATAATAGCATGGTAACATTTTCATTCATAACTTTTACTAAAGTATTTTTTAAAATTGTCCATCTAGATTTTTTTCATGGCAACCTCATCACACCTAACCCATAACAAAAGACAATTGTACATTTTTAGAAGCAATTGTATATATACTAAGACATTCATAATTAATTAATGAAGGTTACAATTGATGAACTATTACCTCAGATGTTCAAGGGCAAGCTACATGTTACATTCCAGTCATCTGTGAACCTAATTTTCTTTTCACTCTGACAAAGCATTCTTAGTCAGGGATGATTTGCACTGGAGAAAAGAATTGCAGGAGGAAATAAAATACTTAATCATTCCTCTGAAACTCCTTTGCTGTAGGTAATCCTGTAATTCTTTATGGTTGTAAAAATCACACCAGTACAGAATTGAAAGCGATAGAAGCAATAGTCTAAAGAACTGCAGGGAAGAAAAACAATTGGATGTTGTTAAGCTTTGGGGAAAGCTTAACTGTTGTCTTCATTCTATGCACATCATCTTTTTCTGATTCATATATATAAAATTAATAATTGGAGCAGGCATGTCCAACCCGCAGCCCTTGGCCACAAAGCTAGTAATGTGGCCCCACAAGATTTATGTATTAAAAAGTACGTTTGTTATTTACTGTATATAACATTTTAGAGAATTATATGAAGGCAATTTAGTAAGGCTCACTTCTCTTTCAGAATGAAGCGTGAAACTAAATTTCAAATATTGATCCAGAAAAAAAACATTTATATTGTTATTACTGTAAAAATGCTTCTAATTAAGCAACAGTAATCATTGATTCTAATCTTCTCAGACTTTAAAGTTTTTAGATTTGAAATGACATGAAAGGGGTCTGAAATTACAAAACCGTAATATACATGTAATCACTCTCCATTCTGCTATCAATGCATAATATATAAACAATTTTTCTTGAGGTTTTTTTAACAGATTGGATTTAAGTTTGCTTTGAGGTGAATGTAAGGGAGACATAAATGCTTTGTTGCTAAGTTAAATCTCACAGATTTTAGTGGGCCTATTCTGAGCATAACTGATGCTCTTGATTCATCTCACCAACTAGTACTATCCTTGACTGTAGAAATCAACCTCGTGTCTTTTATTATTGTCTTTTATGCCAATAATAATATACAATTTATTATTCATTTGCACTTAGAAATTTGGGTCTTCATATTTTAGTACTACCAATCGGTCTTCCCATTCCAAATCAATAATTTTATATTGTGTCAAGTTATAAATAATTAGCACTAAAAGCTAATTATTGCTATACTAAAAACATTTATCAATTATTGGTACAAATAATCAATGAAGCCTTTCACTGCACACTTAAAAATGTGGGTATTTAATCAGGGCTGTACCTTTTAAAAGGAAATCAATGCTGATAGCATGGTTATAAATTTCTCAGCTTCAGCAATGGATTTGATTATTGTACAAACACAGAATTTATCTACATTATATTACTAATGATAAAACTATCTAAATGTAGTGATATCAATGTTAAATATTATGTTTATTCCAATATTCCATTAAAATAGCCTATAACTCTTAAGAACATAATCAATCCTATACCTATATGTTCAAAAGTAAGCCATATTATTAAGCTTAATTGCACTTTCATTCAGGAATGATTGCAGTCTAGCTGATAGACAAAACTAAAATAATAGGTCGAGGAACATAAAACCTACTCCAACATGTATTCCATATAAATCTGAATAAACAAGGCAATAAGCAATAAAATGCATGCCTGTAGAAAAAATAGAGATTTTTCAACATTTGCAGTAGAACATTATTTCTTACTTATTTTCTATTTCAAAAGTTAATTGGCTGATGTGGCTGGTTCCCTATAATGTTAGAAACTTCACCCAGCCCTGTCATTTATTTTTCTTTGTTCCCATTTGGGTTTGTCACCTTTACTTTTTGTTTTGTGCTGGGGTTTTTTGTTTTGTTTTGAAAGTTCTTAATAATTTGCTGACCACCCAGATTTGTTGGAAGTCAAGTGACAAATAAACTTAATAAATCATTATTATTAGCCAGACTTAAGATTTCACTTGCTCAACTCTATTGAAGTTAAAATTCAATAAATAAAGGGTTTGTAAAACATGGCTTCTGATTAATCAACTGAACTGAACGAAGTCATCTGAAGTGTAAGAGCAATTTGGGTCTCTTAAAACTATGAATACCTAGCTATTCCATCCCTTTAATAAATGTTTCCAGGCAGTAATACTGTATTTTCTGCATCCGTTGCTTATAGCAGCAGCCCCCAACATTTTGGCCACCAGCAACCAGGTTTTTCCATGGACTAGAGGGGGTATGATTTTGTGTGCTGCCTGCATCCTGCAGTGGAGGCTTGGCTTGTTTAGTGGCCCAGTTTCTAGCATGCTTTGGCCTGGTGCCAATCTATAGATTAGGGGCTGGGCACCCCTGGTTTGTAGACTTTTCTCTTTCTTTATTTGTGTTGATTCTGAAGCAAGGCCTTTTCCACTGGGACATCCTCACATGGAGTGTAGTATGTAGGAGTGTAGTATGACAAAGCCACATCTGAAGAATGGCTAATTTTTTTTCCAATTGGTGATTACTTTTAATTCATACATTTTTTTCCCAACTACATTGAGTTCAGTACAAATAAATTAAAATAAAGTAAAGTAAAACAATAGTCTTAATCACTTTTGGCATGGGCCAATCTTTTCACTTTCACTTCACTTTATTAAAGGATTAAGGGAATTAGTAAGTCATTTTATTTCTGCTTCATGTGTATCTAATGCTTGTCACTAAATAAATTTCAACACTACATGTTGAAGGAGTTATTTTCTAATAATGGCAATATACTACTTAAAACATGGATTTATGTACAAAATACCAGAGAAATAGCTTTGAGTTCATATTTTTAGTGATGGAACACTAGAATTTATATATAATCCATATGCAGTGGAGATTCTAAAATATGGAAAAGAGGGAGAAAAACTTTTTCAAATAATGGAAACTGTAAAACTGAAAAAAGCTTCAGACTTTAAACTAATAGTGTCAAAAGAATTGTCAATATTTTTAATGCTTTAACTCCATACTAGCCTAGGAATATGTCTAGTTAGAGCCTTTACAACTTTCCCACAGGTGGTATTAATTGTTTGACTTATTTTATTCTGAATTTATGTTTATTTTAAACACATTATTTATTAGTACTTTACAAAATATTGCAAAGTTAATATTTTATAGAAATATTCATTCAACAGTCTACCGAAAAGTGGATAAGAAACTTTACAATTAAATTATAGGTATTTTGGACTATGTTTCTAAGATCAGTTATTCAAAAGCAAAGCCTATCAATACCATTGGACTTTGCATCTATTTAAGTCAATCAGTACAAACTGTTAACTCCCAAACTCTTTATATCAGTCTACGTATCTACTTCAGAGACACTTTCATAGTATTTCAAAGAATGTACATGGTAGGGGACCAGGCCTAAATTCAAGCTAAACATTATAAATTTCAGTTTTTAAACAATTGTTATAGCTGCCCAGGTTGTGTTGTCAAACTGACAAACACAGTATAAAGTTTGGCGTGGAACATCTTTTGTGATAGAATAGTTAATGCTGGCAAATATTTTTAGCTGAAGCAAACCCCCTGAAAACAACTCTGCCCTTAACTAACAATTGTCCTGTTCAAATTGAAGATGTCAACTTATTTGATTTTTTAAAAAGATCAAGGATAACACAATTTCCCAAAACATCAGGCACCCCAATTTTAACTATGCTGCATCTGTGAATCACTGACAGACGCCCACAGTGTCATGTTGCTATTATTTCATCCCAATTTAAGTGTTTAACTGCTGATGCAGCTGGTTTAGGCCTGGGCTAGATAGATAATTAAATAATCACAAATTAACTCTGTACATATTAACTGTATTTGGCAGACTGACATTGGCTTATGCCCCAAAAGTGCTTTAGTCCTGAGACTGAAAGTTTAAATAACCAAGCAGTTTAAAACAAAATTTTGGCTTTGAATGGCTCAATTTTTTAAAATGAATTTGAAAAGGCATTTTTCAACTTTCATTACAGGACACTTTACTTCAAGGACAAATTCTGCATTCAAACAACAATGAAGGAATAACAACTTTTCGTTTTCCAACTCTTGCAGAACAGGGGGTCAGGGTGGAAGGAAGTGCCTCCTCTGAATAACCTTTTTCCCTTTGCCTCGGCCATCATTAATTACAAATCACTTAGACTTGTACTCTGCAACTTTCCTAACCTACAAGTGGAGGGAATATGTAGCTGCTCCTTCCCTATAGGATGCATTATGGGAGACTGACAGAAAAGTAGAATTCAGAATAATACCTGCCAATTCCTGCCACAGTCTATGCTTTTTTGCAACCTATGCAACCTATGGCTTTATCAGAGATCCCCCCCCCTTTTTTTTTTCTTTTGCAAATGAAGGCTATTTTAAACCTCAACACACATCTCATTTGAACCATAAACATCCCAGGGAGATGGGGTGGTTAAGAAATTTGAAATATCAATAAATAAGCATAACTATTCCTAAAGGAAAGGGATGATGATATTTTTGATATATTTTCTTGGAAGGGACGGGCTCTGGAGGCAACTGCTACACTTCTGAAAACAAGCGTTCCTTTTTTGAGCGTATTGATAAAAGTGGTTTCTCTTGAAACCAGAGAGGTAGGAGAGAGGCTGGTGGGGTCAGCTGTACATATCAGCCAGCCTTGCCCTTCTCCAGGTTCAGCCCCAATGGCGATATGTGACTCGGACTGGGAGACTCGCGCAGAGGTCATAGCAATTTTATGGTGATGATGATAAAATATATGACCGAGACCTCTTCCCATTGCAACCGGGGCAGTTTTAATCGATCACTAGCCACTCCCAACAAGTAGTAATAATTATGCTAACGGGTAGCCAAAGCAAGAATCAAGAAAGCATCCCTAGGATCATCTCTTTCCAACTGGCTACCGGCGTGAAAAATATATTTCATCTTCCCTTCTGCTCCTAAATCTCTCTCCAAAGCCACATTTATTTCCCCAAAGTATGCCCCCCCCCCCCCCCGCCCCAACACACAGTTTCTTTCACCCTCCCGCAGACAACGAGCATTTGCTAATAGGGGCACCAGATGGGCCGTTTTTGCCTTCTCAACCCTCTCCCCTCACTCGCACTCTCTCTCTCTCTCTTTTTTAAGGGACCTCGGTGCACAGGGAACAACACACAACACGGATGGAAAGTCAAGAAGCCACACAAAGACAAGACACGGACGGACACCAATTGCCAACACACAGAAACGCAGCTTCGGGTACAGAACCAAATCCTCGCCGATCTCCAGGCTTGTTCTGCGGCGGGCAAGAAAAAAAAAAAGGCAAGTAAGAAAAATAACAACAAATCCACTCCGGGGCTATTTCAGCCGCTCCGGTTGCGGTCCTCAACTGTGCTGTGTAGCGACGCGCTGAGTGGTGGGTTGGCTTTTTTTTTTTTTTTTTTTTTGCCGCAGGTCAGCGTGTGTCTGTGTGCGTGTGTGTGCGTGCTTGCCGTGTGTGACAAGAGCCTGGGTGTCCGTGAGTGTATGTATCGTCTGGACGCGGCGACGCGGAGACGAACCCAGCCAAGACAGAGAAATGATCTCCCAAATTTTTACGCAGCGATCCTGAGCGGGGTCCCGCCAACCGCTGCCCCAAAGCTGAACATCGAAATCGGTGGGTGGGGGTGGGAGGCAAAGCTGCACCTCCTTCCTAACCCCGTTATATTAGCCCTCGGGGGCCAGGAGGAAAATCCACGCAGAGCTTCCAAGCCAAGAGAAGAGCGCTGGTCCTAAGTGTGGGAAAGCGCTTTGGAGCGCAGACTGAAATGGGGGTCCGCGGGGCGAGTGGGGGAAGACGGGCTCCAGACGGAGACTCGGGCACGGAGGAGGCTGGAAACTGACGCGGACGCCGCTTGTGTCGGAATCCGGGGAGTTGCACCCCTCCGGCGCTTTCTCGTACATACACACGCACACGCAGGCGGGGGGAGCTGAAGGGAAGGCTGGTCGGCTGCGGACCGAGCCGGCTTGGGGAAAAGAGCCCAGCAACCTCGGAGAACTGGCGGGAGAAAATCCCGGGGAGATACATTTCCACGTTTCGGCCACTTCTGCCAAGAAGGGAGGGGGGGGGGCGATAGACTTTCTTCNGCCACTTCTGCCAAGAAGGGAGGGGGGGGGGCGATAGACTTTCTTCGGGGTTGTTTTTCCCACGACCCCAATTGTTGCGGCTGGACAGGGATGCAAAAGGCGGTGGGAGAATTGCAGCAGTCACGGACGCCTGGTGGGTGAAGGAGAGAGCAGTGGAGAGCATGCGGGGGTCTTTCTACACGAAGAGAAAAACAAGTCGCGGGACGAGGCAAAGACCACGCGCGGTTTGTTGGTTTGTTTGTTTTTTTTAAAAAAAGCCCGCGGGTGTGAGGTCTCCATAGGTTGGTTCCGAATAATGTTTTCCAGGCACCATCGCCGTCCTTGCTGTGAAATGTGTTCAAATTAAATATTTTCAAGCACTGATTGAACTCAAGTCAAAGAAAACACGTGAAAGGGAACGACTGGTTCCTGGGAATGCCTGTGGTTGAAAACAGACCAACCTTCAAAAGGGGCACCACTTCTAGGGATCACATGGACACGTTTAGGTTATTTTCTTGGAAACAATGGAGAAATGATTTTTGTTTTGATGAGCTTCTTCTGGCCTATGTGTTATTTCCCAGTGGGGTCTATATTTCGAGTCTCTCCTGGTTGTCTCCCATCCAAGTAAGAAGTAGATTCCCATCTAACCCAGCTTAGTTTTTTCAAAATCATCCAAGTTTTACACAGGGTTTCAGCTGGGTGAAACTTGACACTGTCACAATTGTCCAGGTCACCAACAAACTGTCCCATGACAATAACAGATAGGCATTTTAAGGATGATCACAGGTTGCGGTTAGCATACTTTCTCTGGGTTATCATTAAAGTGTGGATTTGAAGTTGCTTTCACTATACTTTTAAACATATACCTGGCTTTCATTGTTTTCCCATTCTGTGACGGGCCTGAATGACAAAAGTGATGGCCTTCTTTAGTGGTGGCTACCTAGTTCATGAGAAAAATAAGATGTTTATCAGGCTACTATTCTCCTGATTCTCTAAGCATTTAAAATATCTCAACAATATACAGGTTTTTTTTTGTTTTGTTTTGTTTTGGTGAGGTGGGGAATTGGGATTTTGGTCCCTGCCATCTGAAGTTCAGCTCTTTTATCTGATATGTTTTTAGTTTCTGTCTTTATATATATTTTTATTTATATATTAAACTTAGAAACCAGCCGTCTCATTCACAGATCAACTGTTATGATTGTAAACTAGCACATGTGTTTATCAGTTTGAGATTATGCATTTATTTTTATTGGCACATTACTATACCACATTCTATTATTTAAATGATACTTCTGTGGTGTGTTGTGATATTGTTTAATGCTTTATTTATTTAATTAAACTGAAACTATGCATCCATATCTGGAAGCCATTTCCAATTTCCATTAATGACGTTAAACTATTGCACCCTGAGATCTCTGAATCTTAGGTTTGCTGTTGTTTACATCACTTATATTGGTTCAACCTAGCAGAGAGCAGCAAAACATTAAAACAGGCTTGTAAAAAGAAATGAACAGGGTGCTTTGAACTCTGCCTTTGGAAAATTGCTTGTCGAGAAGAATTGCTATTGACCTGAAGAACTAGCCAAGTGTTTAATTAATTAATTAAAAAAACTGTAATAGGGTTTGATGACATTTTTTGGGGAAGTAGATGTAAGAGCAGAGCAAGTCTGATGTGGTGGACAAGGCATCAAGAGAGAGGCTGTGAGTTCTAGTCCTGCCTTAAATACAAAGCTAGTTGGGAGAACTAGTGCCAGTCACTGTCTCTTAGTCCTAGGAAAGAAGCAGTGCCAAACCACTTCTGAAAACTTGCCACTGCAGGGTCTAGCCCAGGCCATCATTAGGAGTAAAACATTAGTCTCTCAGGAGAGGAGCGGGTGGAAGAAGAGAAGAAGGAGAGGCTGTGGTATAAGGACACTGAGAGGATCTAGTGCTGATACTGTTCAGAGGAAGTCTCCTATTTCCACCATAGTGTTATTCAGTATATTATGTCCCCATGAACACCTGGTCAGGAGAGTTGGTTAGCACTGGACCTAGATCAGCTGAAGCAAAGTTTAAGTTACATTTTAGCCACAATATTATGTTAGATAACCTTGGCCACATCACTACCTCTTTATCCAGCCTAGCTCAGAGAAAGGATCAAATTAAATAAACTCTGTGTAATCTTTCCTATCTTCTTGAAAGCAAGGATGAGATACTGATAAATAGACATCTCTTCAAGCGCTGATATACCCCAACAGTGCAATAGAGGGATAGGAATATATTCTACTTTTTCCATTTCAGACTATTGCCCCATCTAATGCCCATCTTATTATACTTTATGTTCTTTATATTCTGTTGTAAATTATTGCCTTAGATTTAGCACATATGAAATAAAAATATTGCTATGACTACTAATTCATACTCCTCTCCTGATAAGGAAGGCCTTTTTTAAAAAAATGCTGGTATCATTCTATAAATGTAGAAGGCAGGGTTTGAGATAGCACACAGCGGCTAAATCATGCTCAGACAAATGCAATTCGAATTTCCCTGCAAAACATCCCCACCAAGAGGATAATTTGAGATGGAAGGCTGCAAGCCAAAGTACGTGTTTCCTCCATTCTTGAAATCATAAAGACAGTATTATTCTTGAAACTGGTATCTTGGCCAGTGTTAAAGATGTTCTTTCCTCATTATTGAACTTCCTATGGCTGAAAGGGTGAGTACACCAGAAGGCTCTTTGGATGGTTATTTATTGTATAATATAGCTGCAATCTTATGTATATGAACATATATTTTGTAGTAGTAAGCAAAAACTCAGATCAATAGTTCAGTCGGGTTCTGAGTAACATTCATAAGAATTATAATCTGAGAGAGAATACTAGTAATAATCCCAAAACATCAAATAGTTTTAAAATTCTCTCTTCTATACCACTAGAATATGTGATTCTTAGGTTGGCAATGTTAACTTGTGTGGACTTCAACTCCCAGAATTCCCCAGTGATGATACATCTTAGAGGGGCTGAGATCAAGAAATACTGCTCTATGTCATATTATACATTTTATTCCTTGTCCTGGAAAGTATATGAGTATCTGCACATTTTCAGAAAACAGTCCTGAGGATATTATCTCTGTACATATATATTTTGCACTGTTATGCTATTTGTACCTAATGCCTGCTATTCTGCATTAAGTAGACACAGGTGTGGATTTAATTTAACTGCTTAGTACTTGCACTTTAGTAATACACATTTGTGTTGAGAAGTTTTGAAATCTGCTAAACTGGACCTTTAGAAATATATATATAAAAAATTGCTATTTGTAATAGGTCTACATGCCATTTTTGCCTCTCGTTTTTGAGAACAAGAGTGGGAACAGTTGATAACATCATTACAAAAACATCATAACCCATCATTTCCAGCAAGAAGTGGTTACTGAGGGATATGCTACCAGTTTTTTTTTTTCATTTCCAAAAATCATAGACAGTATTATTCTGATAAACTATATGGATCGAACTGATCCCTGATCAGTTTCAGTCATATATGAAGATTGCACTAGACTGGAATCTTCTCTTAAATAAGTTCCAATGGAATAAATCAGACGTTTACAAGAATGACTGATAAATCTCAAAATATGTAAGATGATATAATATGCATAGGAAAAAAAAATCTGTGCAGACAATTAGGATCCAAAAGTTGATATTGCGTCTATATAGTAGATAGTGCCTTTGTCTGGTCTTCTGGCGGCTGGTGGACAAGTTTGTATAGTTTTCTTTGCCATTATCATTTTCCTGGGGTTGAGACCAGAGGTGGTATTCAGTAGGTTCTGACCAGTTCTGAAGATCTGGTAGCAGAAATTTTGAGTAGTTCGGAGACCCAGAAAATACCACCTCTGACTGGTCCTGACACCATCTATTCTCTGCCTCCAGAGTCTCAGCTGATCAGCTGGGTCTTCTTTTGTTACCTTGCACAGGAGAACGGAGCTGGAAAGCAGGTTAGTGGGGTGCAGAGGGAATGGGGATTTTACAGTAACCTTCCCCTGCCACACCCACTGAGCCACATAACACATACCAAGTTAAGCCCACAGAACTGATAGTAAAATAAAGAAAAGAATATCACCACAGGTTGAGACAGAGATGTTAGCTCAATGTCACCCTTAAAGCATTTGTTTTCTGTAATTCCCCTCCACCCCAATCGATCAAAAATTTTAGTCCTGCCCAACCCAGATATGTGGATGCATCTCTGCATTGGGCATAGTATGTTCCTAATGGCTTTGGAGGTTCAAAAATAATTTAAAAAATGACTTCATATTACACAAGAGTTGATTTTTAACAGTTGTAAGGCCTGTATTTATTGGCTGCTTCAAATTAGGTTTGTGAACAGAACTGAAGGAAGTTAAGCTGATCCAAGTAAGCTATGACTGCCTTTATTCTTCCTAAAAATTTCAAGGAAGGGCATTTGCATAAGTGACCTCCCATTCTTTTGTTCACTATTCCATCTCTACATTCAGTGTAATGGTTCCCAACTTTCATATATTGTCCATTTTCTCTTGCAGTTCTTACTTGTTTTTGTAAAAAAGCTATCTTAAAGTTCTCAGGGCCAATTTATTTTCCCTTAAGGTCTTAAGTGCAACATAAAGATGCACGAACATAGATGTAGATAGACATTGATGTCCTGAATGGCAAATACAGTTACATCAACATAATGCTACTCAGAGGACCATGATTGAGAGAATGTTGTGTTTAAGGCTAGGTCCCACTGGCCAATGGACGCAAAACGTATGCATAAAGGACACAGCGGATGAGCAAAATTGTCGGGGCCTCCATCCGTTGTCATCCACTCCAAAAAGTGGTTGAAATTTGCATAAACAGAACAGAAAAAGACGGAAAGAAACGGGACGTGGCTAGGTATGTATGTGGGGATGTTAAACGGGATGTTCTTTAGGAAGTCTAGAATGTATATCGGATTGCAAAACCGTTCACTGCCGCATCCTTTCTATTCCGTACTACTTAACGCTGTGTAGATATTCCGTATAACCTTTTGTTTCCTCCCTCTTTCCGTTTTCAGCTGCAACGGATGTGAGTTGCGAGGATGCCCAGAGGATGCAGAGAGGATACAAGCGGATGTTTAAGGATGATAAACGGACATTGGAACGTTTGTTGCTCGGACTGTCACGGATTTACATCGGTACACAGCGGAAAGTTTCATCGCGTTTTGCTGCAGCTTAAAAACTTGGGCGGATTTGAAATCTCAGCTGGACGGATGCTTGAGGGATAAGCGCATGAAACACGTATGCAGTGAGTACACAACGGATGCGTAGCGTTTTCCAACGGATGGCAAGCTTTTTTTAACGTTTTACATCCTCTTTCAATCCGTTAGTGCAGTGGGACAGGGGCTTAATATAAACCAGGGAGTTTGTATATGGCAGGATTTGAAGCAAGGCATCTCCACTTTCTATTTGGCCATGAAGTGAAACCCCCAAAGTATAAGTATATGTTATGACATGTATTTATAGAGGTTCAAGCTAATCAACAAAACATTTTATTTTTTTACTTCAAGGACCATTTTGGAACTCAAAAGTGTGGCATCAAGTCAGAGCTCTTCCTTGAGCAAATACATAAGCTGAACATCTGGGCCTATACCAAAAAATCTGCTTTTACAAACTATCATAAGATTCAGAATGTTCAAAGCAGATGGAAATCATTAAAAAAAACCAAGAAAAGCACTTTGCTCTAACTTACAGACATCCAGGAATCTCCAGCTGATTTTTCCACATTACCTATGCTTTGAGCCTAAAGGTAGAACATATGCAAAATTTTATGCCAGTTTCTTTGCTGGCTTCAGTTATTCTTGCCAAATTGAATATTCAAAAATAGCGAATGCAATTAAATATGCCTGGGTAGATTTTTCCAAAAGCAGAGATACCAAGGCAAGAGGAACAAGTAGACTAGATCCATCTTCATACTGATCCAGGATTTAATTCTATCAGTTTTCTTGACTGAAATTAACTATTTTTAGGTTATAGCGATTTGAAACTATTTTTAGATGGTAAACCTGAATAGTCTCACCAGGCAAAATGGATCATTTCTGAATAAGAAGGCCACAATATTGCGGTTTCAAAGTAACATAAACTCCAAAGCTAAAATGTAAAGACGATCTTTTAATTTCTTTTTAATATAAATAATTTTTCTCTAAGCACAAAATATAACCAAGATGCTTTTTGCACTGTAATCGATCTCTTTCAAGCACCTCTGTACACTGGGAACACTCAGTTGGGTAGCTACATCATTCAATCCCAATTTTATCTTTTTATTTATATTGCAAAGAACTATAGGATTGTACCAATTTCTGTTCAATAATCAGTGCAAATTATATGTATATTCCAACAGTTTATTTTATTTAATAACTTAATTGATCATTTACATGAATTTTGTGGCATGTGAAATGCAAATGTATATAGACATATATATAATAAACATATGCTGGAATACATTTTTTACGGTTTCTAGGACTAACTTTTTTTTTATTTAAATGGCCAATGGCAACTTTCACTAAAACAAAATCCCCAACACTACTCCTTCAACTTAAAATGCCTATTCTGAACACAAAAAATAAAGCATGCTCATGATACAAATGTTCATATGATTCCACATGAAACTTTAATCACGACAATTTTTTTACAATGACATCATTTGTTAAAGTATTGTGAACATTCACTTTTGTAAAAAGTAATCTGTCATAAAGCTCTCAAGGCCAATTCATTCTCTCTTTGTTTCAAAAGATAGAAAATCTCAAATATTTTTGGCTCCTATAACTTTGTAAGTTCTTGATGGCTAAAAAAATAAAAATAAAACAACCCACAATTAATAGCAATAGCAATAGCACTTAGAGTTATGTACTTCTTCACAATGTTTTACAGCCCTGTCTAAGAGGTTTACAGAGTCAGAATCTTATATGTATCACAACATATATTACTCTGGATATGGATATGTGTGTATGTGTGTATGTGTCTGTATCACAATTTTCAATGTCTTTCATATTGCTAAAAGATCATTGTAGAATCTCAAAATATTTGGTTGTTTGTTTAAACTACATTTCTTCAGGGTTTCTGATGTCCAGAAGCAAACTTCACAGAGACATAAGTTGATTTGATTGTCTCTTTGTCTATATGACCACTTTACAAATTTTCATGTGAATGTTCAGAGTATACTTTTTGTTTCTATATGTTTTCCCTCCTTTCTATGAAATATAGAGCAGAAAGTGCCGTTAGTATAGTTAGATCAGTGCAAATATACTATAAGAAAGCAAACATAGGTTGTCTGAAATAAATTCAATCTTTATTCATTCAAAAATATTGTATTTAAAATAATATTTTAGTTAAAATAAATATCAAGGCAAGAATACACAATCGATTAAAGTTATTAAATCAAAATAATTAAAATGCTATCAACTACTAATTACTGCATATGTGTTTTAAAACCCAGTTTATTACTACGTATGATTATAAAATATTTTCAAGTTAACAAAGTACTTGTATTTATTTTATCAACTTGAAATGTCAAAATCCGTATATATCTAGGATCTTAAAATCAGTTTTTCAGAAAGTGTGAAAGAGTGTTAAGTAGTGCTTTATAAGCAATAATATAACATGGAAGAGTTAAATTGATATTGACACTGTTAACTGTTAACATCACTGAGAAAAAAAATCAGGTACAATATAAAACTGTTACTATATTGTACAAAATACATTTTAAATCCAATTTGTAACTGATAAAATCATGTTGATTGATTTATCACATTATAGATAGATAGATAGATAGATAGATAAGATAGATAGATAGATAGATAGATTAAGATATAGAGTAAGTTAGATTTAGCAGGTTAAGTTGTTTCGCGAGGTACTTAAACATGTATCCTTTCCTTCGGGTATTATCCCACGGAATCATTGTAGTTGTGCTTTTAAAGTTGCTTTCTAGAGTTGCCGAATTAACATGTTGCTACAACTTTTAAAAGCAGCAACTACAGATGACGTGGGATAATAACCTGAAGGAAGCTGACAGCAATATATATTATATATATATATATATAATATATATATATATATATATATATATATATATATATATATATATATAATATAATAACCACACACACACACATATATATATACGTGTGTATGTGTGTGTGTGTTTCCTATAGATAATAGCATCCTTTCACACGAAGCAAGCTGCACTGAAAGCCTCCAATACAGGAACAGAGTGTTGCAGCCAATTCAAAGCACAAACAGACAGAAGAAACAGAAACACCAATCAATAAACCTCCAAGTCCAATAAACAACAGACCAAGACTCAACCATATCAGGATGAAAGAAAAAAAAAAACATCATGGCACAAGCATGGCTAGCCTCAAAGACTGCGGAACTCTGACCCAAACAAACTCAAATACAGAAGCCTGATGATGGCAGATGAGATTCTGCTGAAAACGTTGCTAGCAACTTTAAACAAGCACTACAATGACGTGGGATAATAACCCGAAGGAAGCTGAACAGCACACATGTAAGTAACCCGCGAAGCCCTAAAAAACATATTATATATAATGTTTTTTATATATACATATATATATTATGTATATATGAATCCAGAGGCCCTGGCTAATGCCACCACAAACCCAAACTATGGCTAAGATACATCGATTAACATCGATAATTTGTGGATTTGGCCCCATGGAAAAGAAACCTAAACAATTTCCTAACACACCTAGAACAACTTACACACCCCAAATCAGTTCACCATGGAAAACGGAATAAACAAACAACTACAATTCCTAGGATGTAACAATCTACAAAAAACAGATGGCACACTGGGACACCACCATAAATCTTACCAAAAGAAAACACACACCTAACCGCTACCCTCTAAACGCCCAATCCCACCACCACCCAGCACAGAATAAATTCGTGGCGAAAACACTAATTACCAGAACAAACGCCTGGCAGAATAAGACACATATAAAGACTGAACTATGCACCGCTGACTGAAGTATTGACAGCCAAATGGCTTCCAAAAAAAACAAAATCACCAACCTGATCCACAAAAACACACCAAGA
>BHFT01041850.1:0-31666 GCA_004320025.1 Laticauda laticaudata | reverse complement strand
CAGACACGTGAATAAAACCTTGTTTTCCTTGGATCAACGAATCTTTTGGTGGTGTTTTATCTGCTTCCACCTCACAACAAGAAGGGAGAGTGTCCACAGAGATATGCGATGTTGCCGTATCTGAAATATAGAAGTACTGACAGGAACACATTGTGCCTAGGCCTAGCTCTTAAAAATCACCCAGACCATGGGCTTCCAAACTTGGTAACTTTAAGACTTGTGGACTTCAATTCCCAGAATTTCCCAGTGCCAATTTGTATTGCAAATGGGAAAAAGACTAAATCTCTCTCTTTTGCTCTCTCGCTCTCTCTCTGTACCTGTCCCTCTCCCTCTCCCTCCCTCCTTCCCTCCCTTCCACTCCCACTCTTTCCCTCCCTCTCCCTCCCTGCATTATATATAAGCCAACACACTGGCAACATGTTTAACCTTCTCTACCATCCCTTCTAACTGTGCTAAGGCATATGGATAGGATTTCTAATGAAACTGTACATTTTTATATTGAGAATTTATAGCTGCCTGAAAGTCGAGGTTTTGTCTTAAAAAATTGGACAATTCATTAGAAAGAATCTTTTTCATAATAACCATTTCAAATAAATCAATGTTCTACCTCTCTAGATATTTTAATTTTAAGAATAAATCTCTTTCCAACGATTGAATTATTTTTGCCCTCTTGCATAACTCTGTTGAAGCAACTCTCCTCCTTCACCTTTGCTTTCCATAAAGTGAGAAGTAAATTAAGATTAGAATAAAATTAGAAAGTTAAAATGGTTTAGCGAACAGCATACTTCTACTTGCAAGGCGCAGGCACTGTGGGCATTTTGATTTCCAATGTCACTTTTCAGTAAGAGGAATATAGAAGAGAAAAACCCACACTGTGTGAACAGAGATCTTCTTGGATTGCAATGAAAAATACAGATAGTACTTGACTTACAAACTTTCATACAGTGACTGTTTGAAAATACAACAGCATTGAAAAATTCACTTATGACCATTTTTCACACTTATGGCCATTGTAAAACTCCCATAGCCACATGATTAAAATTCAGACACTGGGCAAGTGGCTCATATTTATGATGGTTACAACATCCCAAGGTCATGTGATCACTTTTTACGATCTTCTGACAAGCTAAGTCAATGGGGAAGCCAGATTCATTTTGAACTACTAACTTAACTAATTCAGGCATTCACTTAACAACTGTGGCAAGAAAGGTGGTAAAATGGGGCACAATTGTCTTGCTTGGGAACAGAAAATTTGGGCTCAGTTATGGTTGTAAGTACCAGTAAGTCATTCTTCTTGTATATGAGGCTCAGGATAAACAATTGCCCTAACCTGCAAAAATCCCAAAGAAATATCTAGGATTCCTGTGGAACTACAGGGGACAATTGGCGGTCAGTACTTTGCTTGTTAGTTTAGGAATGACTTTGGTAAATTTTCTTAGAGAGCCATCAATGCTGAAAAGCAGCTCCTCTATGTAGACTCAATGAGTTTGCCTTGGACATAAACACAAAAAACTTTCCTCAGGTGCTAACAAGTTTCAAATTATCATTTGTTCCTCCATGCCTTTTTCACTGTAAGTGGCATATAGATTTTTCTTCCCTTGCTTTGGAAGAGCCTAAGATCCAGCAAGGCTCCAAGGATAAAAGCAATAAGAAGGTCATTCTTACCATTTCTTTTCTTTCATATGTTTTCAACTTTTTGTGATGGCCCAATATCATATTTGTTATGCCTCTTAGTGACTTTTTCACAAAGGGCCTCCAAATGTTATGTAGTTTGTAATAGTGATGGTAAACCTTTTGGGCACAATGTGTGAAAAATTCAGAAAATTCCTAACTTGACTGCTGATGTGTCAAGTATCGGTACTGATACATAAATACATACACATATACATACATACAACTGTACATACATACATACACACACACACACTTATCAGTAAATTCTTTCAAAATGCCTATTTGAGGCAGCTCCAGGTTGTATGAGGCCTAGAAACTTGTTTGTTTGTTTGTTTATTTATTTGATTTGTCAATCGCTTACAAGATAATAGGTATAAATATAAACATGAGTAAGAATACAGGAAATAGGAACATTAAAATGGGGACATAGGAATAGGAACAGGAGGCACGCCCCCTTACAGACCTCTTAGGAATGTGGGTTGAGGTCAATAGTGGATAGTTTGAGTTGAAGGAATGGGGGTTTGAGGATGTAACAACAGAGTCAGATAGTTGCTTCCAGGCATTGACACTCTGTTGCTGAAGTCGTTACTTTCTGCAGTCAAGTTTGGAAGCAGTTAACATTGAGTTTGTATCTGTGTGTTGTGCTCTTGTATTGTTGGCTGAAGTTGAAGGTAGTCATTGACTTGGTAGGACATTGTAGCAGATAATTCACTTAAAGTTCTACCATAACGGTTAATTCAGAAAATTTGTTCCAAGCCAAAATTCAAGCCTGGTGTACAGGGTATTGTTGGCAAGTAGAGGGTGTAGTAACTCTTCTCGTTGAAATACTTCTGGGACCTCGCTCAATTACATTAATGTCTGATATACAGTGCAGATTTCCCAGACAGATGAGCTATATTCAAGTATTGGTCTAGCAAAGGTTTTAAATGCCCGAGGTAGCAAATTCATATTTCCAGAGGAGAAGCTTCGAAGCATTAAGATTTACAACTCTTAATGCCTTTTTGGCAATGCTGTTACAGTGAGCTCTAGCACTTAAGATTTCATAGCGTTATGATCTCTCTGAGTCTTTGACAGAGTGAGTGTCATCAATGAGGTCATATCCCTAGTTATTATTGGGTGAATTGATTTTTTTTACCAATGTGTAGGACAGAGCAATTTGTTGAGTCGAAATTTGGAGTTGCAAATGTTTGACCATCCAGACCCACATAAATCAATGATCAACTTTGAAGAACAGTAACCATTGTTGGTCGGTGTTGAAGTAGTTTAAATCATCCACAAGAGGCAATTCAGTTGCTAATAAGGGTGATCACAAATGTCATTTATAGAGAATATAAAGGTGTGGGTCCTAAAGTGTTGCTGGGGACACTGTTGACTGGGCAGGGTTTGAATATTGCGCTCCCTATTTTTACTATTGTTTTCCCTATTGACAGGAAATGCAGTAATCCACTTATGAAGAGATCGGAAATGCCATAAGAGTTTTAGTTTAACATTAGTTTTGTCATGTACCACTGAATCAAAGGCTTTATAGAAGTCTATGCTTAGCCCTGGTTGAGTGAGTTAAGTCCATATGTTTTTGCAGTGTAGGAGTTGTAAGGTTGCAGGAACAATTTTTTTCTGAAACCCAAATGGTTTTTGGGAGAGTAGGTTGTTTGACTTAAGTGGAGGGGTAAATGGATTTGATTAATGACTTGATTGCCATGACTTTGCATGTGACACCAACACAGTGAGATTTGTCTGTAGTTTTTCAACCAGGCAGGGTTGTCACCTTTTTTGAAGAATAGGATGACCGTGCTAAGGACCATAGGTTCGTAAGGAGCTGGTTTTGGAATGATATATCAAATATAATGCTTAGGGGGTTCTGCGCTATGGCAGAAGAGAGCTTTTTAAAGAAAGTAATGCACATAATCCATCGGGGCGAATAGATAGGAATAGTTTTAGATTTTCGTAGTGCCTTTTCACATTATCTTCCGTAAAGTCAATATGTAGTAGATCATTGCAGTTTAGTTTGTGGGTATGACTAGGAAATGTGGGGCATGAGCCATTGCTGTTTACAAAGACTGAACTGAAGAATGTGTTGAAGAGGTTGGCTTCAACAGCTTCATCACTACAGTCTTTCCCATTTGGTCCCTTTAGAGGTAGGATGGTTCTTGAGTCTTGAGTTTGGAGTTTACAAAATTACTTCAGAGAATGCTCTTTCATAGACTTGTGGCCTCAGGAGGGGGGGGGAGACAGAAAAGCATGCCCTGTTTTTGCATGATTTTTGGAAGTCCCAGAGGCCATGTGAGAGCAGAGGCCATGCAGGATTTCCAGAGGGTCACCAAAAATGGCATAGTGTATCATCTATGATACCCATGTCATAGGTTCACCATCACTGCTTCGGGCCTTGCCACGTCTAATGCCTTTCAGGGATTGCTGGTGAGGGCAGGAGAAAGAAGGGTGGAAGTCCTTTTACTCCATTATTGGATGGATTTTACTCCAGCCCTCTATATTTCATTGCTGGAAAGGAAATTATTTTGTAGACTTTCATAGAGTTTTCTCTTTTGACAATTTGTGGCCACAAAAGTGCTTATGACATGCAGCCATTTTGCCCATGTTCCTAGGACATTCATGGTTTGCTGGGTTCATGGCCAGTCCCTGTGGTGGCTTGCAAGAGAGGACTGAATAGCTACAGGTATTCTCAACTTACCACCATTCATTTACTGAGCATTTGAAGCTACATCAGCATTGAAAAAAGTGACTTATTACCGTTTTTCACACTTACAGTTGTAGCATCCCTATGGTCATGTGAACAAAATTCAGACACTTGGCAAGTGTCATGTATTTATGATGGTTACAATGACCCAGCATCATGTGATCACTTTTTGTGACCTTCTGACAAGCAAACTCAATGGGGAAGCCAGATTCACTTAACAACTGCAGTGATTCACTTAACGTGGCAAGAAAGGTTGTAAAATGGGACAAAGTTCACCAAACAACTGTCTTATGTAGCAATGGAAATAAGATTTTTGTATTTTTTGTTTTTAAAGAATAAAAATTTTTAAAAAGAGTCAAGTAAGGGATGTGTCTCAGTTATCAACAATTTTGATTGGATGAAACTTGAAGCATCCTTGTAGATGTATAACTGAGCACTGCATAGCAGGCAACCCAGAACATTAGTATTAAATAATTTAATAACTACTGGGACATAATTATTACAACATCAGCTTGAGGATTTAATAACTGCAAGGGATCTCTGAGCTCTTACTTTAAGCTTATTGGCTTGGTTGTTCCTGTCAGTAGAAGATGGAGAATTGAAACACCTGTGTACTTAAAGGTGTTAACCTGCTCAATAAATCTCCCATTGATTTTCTGACTAATTGGATGCTTAAAATGCTTTCCTGAGAATTTTCTAACAGTAATTCCTTAGACAAGGAATGTGCTTTGGGGCATCTATTTACCCACATGTGTTAAGGATAGAATGGCCCTATCATTAGCCTATGATGCTGATGAGGATGTTATCTATTCAGTCATGTCCAACTCTTGGCTATTCTGTGGGATGATTAGCATATAGGAGAATAGAAAGTGGAAAATGGATGAGAATGGACAATAGAATTCTGGCATAGCAAAAGCCTTGATGATGTAATTATGTGCCAATTAAACTGTAACCAGGGGTAATGCATCTTTGTTTAATACCTTTTAAACCCGAGGATAGGTAGAGTTAAATTGGGATTGCAAATATCCTTAACATATAATAAGACTATGCTGCAGTGGTATTATCAACTGAACAGGACAATGATGGATCAATGTAGTGGCTCATTTTTTTAAAGATCTGTTATGTTGAATTGAATCAGATGTTCCACTTTAATGTTACAGCTCCAACCCCTTGCAGGTCTCCCCCAGGCTCTATTCTCCCCAATGATAGGGTTTCCTGTCACTAAATGTTGCCTATTGCTGAGCTGGAGAAACAAATTCAATCCCCAACCTTTGAAGGTGGAAGATCTTCTTTTCTAAAAAAAAAAAAAAAAATNTTCTTTTCAAAAAAAAAAAAAAAAAATACAATGTGGTTGAAGCAAAAGAAAAATCTGCCATAACAGCCAGCTGCCAGTAATCAATTGCCTCTTGTCTTATGAAAAATAGAGAGAGAATTATTTAATATATTTCACCCAGCTAACTTGATCAATATTTTTGTAATACTCCCACATAGACTGTTTTGTAGAATCTGATTATCTCATCTCAAAAGCCATTACGGCAAATATACATTTCAGGCATTTATTCAAACCTTTTACTATCCAACTGTGACATTTTATTCTAAGCTTCCCGTGGCTGCACATTTTACACAAGATGAATAACTATTTATATAAAACATTGTAGTGGCTTCTATCAAATATTTATTTGGGAGCTTTTCAAAATTTCTTGGCACTCTTTGTGGGATGCAGAGTTCTTCTATCGGTAGTCATTAAGATCCAACGAGAATGTATTTTACAAAGAAATGTATTGCTAGACACCTGTACCAATCCAATCTTCAATAATTTCTCTGCACTATTGCACAACTTTCTGTGCATGGTACAGAAGGGCACTCTGAAAATGCAGGCACACCCCACAACACAAAGATACTGTGGAAAGATGCAAATTAAGCCTTGCCCCACAACACTTGCTCAGAGGAGACGCTACAGATCTTTGCCTTCTGAGCACCAACCTTTGCATGCAAGTTATAACTTGGATGCCATGGAGGGTTTTGGCACTGTGGCATCTAAGTTTACAAACCTTAATAAAACCCACAAAGGACCATTTTATTTTGCTAGGCACACAGAGGAAAGAGAATCAAAATGTTAACGCAGTTTACCATTTTGCCACATTGTTCAAAACAATATTTTTCTAGTATTTATCCATAGGGGGGTGGGAGTGTTGAGCTCAAAGGCCAATAAATAAAGAAAATCCATAAAAGAGATTAAATTAAAAAACAAAACAGAACTGAATAGCCAGAACGGGTCGTTCAGTTTCCTTGGCTAGATTAGGAGCTCAGCTACAATAGATGGAGGCTGTTAAATGGATTTTATACAATATGTTGCTGTGGCAGTACATTGTATCACTTTGTTATATGGGCAAGTTATGTTATTAATGTGGAGATTTTCACTCTATTAAAAGATTGCCTTAAAAGAAAATCGGTAAAAGAGGGAGTGAGTCAGTTTTCAAATAAAGACAGCTAAGCCATACTAATAAGGTACAAAATGCTTAGAAAAGCAACAAGGAACAAAGAGGAATTTTATAAGAATGAAAGCAGATGCTTGTTAGAAGATTAATCATGTACATTTCACCTCATTCATTTTCAAATAATATTCAATGGACTTGAATTTGAACAATGATATTATTAATGAACCATCCTCAAATAATAATTTTTATATAGGGGGAGGAAACCTGTACCATATAACTGTAAAAGATGCACTCGAGTAAAATTAGCAAATAAATAATCTGTTTTTTAAAAGCATGTTTGGAAATAAATATGTAAAAGGCAATATTAAATGCATTTTTAAATATGGCAAAAAGGCAGTACGTAATAGTAGAAAATCATACTTAGAAAAAGTTGCATACACTAACATGCACATCAGAGTTATTAATAAACATTATTAATTTGTACTGTAATTTTTGGGGACAGATTGTCTGAGCCATGCCAACCAGATCTAATTTGAAATGTGTAAAAGATTTCTGATAGAAATTTAAAGACAGTCTTTGCTAAAGCCAACTATTTGGTGGTGAGGATTATTAAATTAAGAATGCAACTTGTGAATTAATTTGCAAGTTATGAATAATAATTGTTAATAGTTCATCATTAAATATTTGTGGTTATATTATTCAGTACAGCTAAGGTTATGGTGTTTATTTTGCTTTGCTTGAGACTTTAAATTGTCATAAACATTAATGATTTTTGATTGCCTAAAAATATTTTATTTCTTACTTTCACGAATATCCCTGAAAGCAAAAATCTATATGAATGCATACCATGCATTAAAAAAATTGCCATATATACAAAGTATATATGTGTTCCTGTGTTGGAGGCTTTCAGTGCAGCTTGGCTTCGAGGAAAAGGACGGCTATTATCTATTAGGAAGCTAGGTTTCATCTGGGTGCCTGGTTGGGGTATGTTTGAGCTGGTGGTATCATGGGGAGTCTGTGCCCAGGTGTTTGCCTGGCTTGTGATGTGGAGATCTTTCTATTTGAGAGTGCAGGCTTCCAAATGAATTGACAGTCTGGTGGAATCATCTCTTCTATTCATGCTTTCAGGTCTTTTTTCAATCTCTATGGCTTCTCTGATGATTCTGTGGCTGGGGTTTCTACAGTGGCTAGGGTTTTAGTGCCATGAAGTTGATGTTATGACCTGTGGCTTTCATGTGTTGGACTGAGAGGGAGATGTGTTCCAGCTTTTTTACTATATTTTTGTTCATCCCAGGTGGGTACTTATTCTTCTGTTGGTCCTGTCCAATGTATGTTGGCCGGGGCATGATGACCTGGAAACCAAGGCATATACGAAGTTCCCTGTGCATCATGCCCAGCATATACATTGGCAGACCAATAGAAGAACATACGAACTCAATACAGAAGCCTGATGATGGCAGATGAGAATTGGGACGCTGAAACGTTGCTACAACTTTAAAAGCACTACAATGACGTGGGATAATACCCGAAGGAAGCTGAACAGCACATATATTTAATATATATATATATATATAT
Source organism: Laticauda laticaudata (assembly GCA_004320025.1). NCBI lineage: Eukaryota > Metazoa > Chordata > Lepidosauria > Squamata > Elapidae > Laticauda > Laticauda laticaudata. The sequence continues at coordinate 23,287 of BHFT01041850.1, read as the reverse complement.
ATATAATCAGAAGAGTGATCTGAATTATTACGTTACATGTGTGGTGGAACTACTGGCTGAAGAGGAATGGCTCCTCTAGGGGAAGTAAAGAAACATTCTAGTTTAGGGTTTGTTCAGGGAAGAAACAACTGAGATCAAACCCTTTAGTCAAAATCTGCTGTTCTCAATGGAAGGCAGATAGCCTGGTGGTGAGATTCCTGTAAATAAGTGATCAATAATAAAAGTATCTACTTGGGGCTATCCAGGTATGCTTCTGATAGCTTGTGCCTGACATATTAGATTTACAAAAGGGATTTACTGCAATTACAACAGGGGCCTAACAAAGATGACAGGAATTTTGAGACATGAGACAAAAAGAGTATAGAAAACTAATGTTAGAACTTTCTTTGAAGAAAGGTTGTTTAAAGGTTGTTGGGAAAAAGAAAAACAATAAGCAAAATCATTTTATATCATCAAAGTTAAAATAATGGGTTGCTATTTCTGGAAATGTTTATTTATTTTTTTAATTGGGACTGGATAAATATGGTGATTTCTGACAATGTTTGTTGTTTTTACAAGAACTGAACACTGATTATTTGAAGAGAGGAAATAGAGCAGCCCTGTTTAAATAGAAAGGAAAGGTTCAAATTAATAGAATAGAGTTATAGAAACAGTTTGTAATATTTGTTATTTCTGATGAACCTTTTTGGTCTTCTGCTGGTTAATATGAAGAGATGAAATTTTAAAGATGAGCTAGAGATGGAGAATTGGGTAGGTATAGAATAAAGAGATGTTTGGTGGTATTTTAAAAGATCATGATAAGTTGTCAATGTTGACTGTATTTGCTAGGGATGAAAAAGGCTTTTGTTTTACTTTTTTTTTACTTTTTTCTTTTCCATAGTTTTTAATGCTTTAAAAAAATCATATTTTCATACTAAATAGTTGCATTAGTTTTATTTTTATAATATAATCTCCAATAAAATTATTATAAAAAAGTAATGTCTGTGTAGGAATTTGACCTTAAGAAAAGCAAGTTATTTCTGAAGACATTTGAAGAATCTTCCAACTTCCACAAAGAGTCAGAAGACTCCAAGTGGGGGAGCAAGCGAAGGAGCAGTTCCTATGAGAATAAAAGCCAAGAAAAGTGCATGAGGAAAGTTACAGAAACTGAAGTTTCTGTAAATAAATGTTTCCTTAGGTCAGCAAGTAATTAACATTCCAAAAACCAGCAAGCTGAGAAGGAAGCAGCTACTGTAAATTCTGTCACAATTAAATAAGTATTATGATAATCCTTTGGTCCATAGAGCTTTCAATCTTTCACAGAGCTTTCTTCAGCCAATGACCTTCCATTTGGATCACTCCCCAAAGTCTCAGTCAGCATTACACTACATTAGTGTACTCGTCTGAAGGGCCAAATCCTCAATTCACATCCAGTCCCAGTGACTACCAAATAGATTTGCTCTTAGATATGCATGCATTGGGATTACAGTCCAAACCCAAGTCTGATTCAAGTAGATCAGATTTTCTGGGAAATAGATCTAGTCACCCCTGCTTCTCTTCCTGAGATCAGAATCTTTACATAATTCAGATTATTTTAAGCTTCAGGTGCACTGTAACATAATGTGAAACTTTAAAAGGGCTGCTGAGCAGGAAATATATGTACATCCCTGAAGGTTGTAGCTAGCAATAGATAAAGGCTTAGATGCTTCTACTGTCAATGTTCATTATGAGCGGACCTAGTTATTAGTTCCAGAACTGATATATTATATGATACAAAGCTTCTCTGGGAACAGAATCTAATCTCAACATCCAAGGATAAAAAGTACCGGATGATATTAAAGAAACAGATCAGGAAGCGGGAGACCATGAGTTCAAGGCTTGCTTTAGGCAGGAAAGCCAACACTGAATGACTTAGGCCTATCACTCTCTTTCTTTCAGACCAATCCACCTCACTGGTGGATGCTGTTGTAGGTAAAATAGGAGGAGGAAGGTGTATTGGATATGTTTGCCACCTTGATTTTTTTGTAAAAATGATAAAGGTGGGATACAAATATGGAAAGAAATAAAGTTTTTGATTGTTCACTGCCTGGTTGGAATGATTGTTGTAGCACAAATGTGTCAAACTGGTGGGCTGGATGCGTCATGTACAGGCCACACCCACCCCAGCTCTGCAAAGGGGAAAAAACATTGCAATACATCATGTAACGGCAACAGTTTGACACCAGTGTTGTAGCAGAACTTGCAATGGGAAATAAATGTGAGGGATAAAAATAAATAACTTGAGTTTGTGTGTAATTATCTGCTACAGGATCTCACTGACCTCTGTGGAAGAGAGTAAAAATGGGTCTTATTCTATATGAGGAAAAGCTTCTGTGTGTGATATATCCAGTTAGTTTTGATCTACTTAGCATAGCACTGTAACTGTAAATGTTAAAGGAACAGTACAGAATTGAACTGATTTTCTGGACTGCATTATATATAAAACATACAAGACTGTAACTATACTTAAACTTTTGCAACTGAGATGTCTTTTTTGAGTGATAACAACTGGGCCTCTGTTTTGAATACATTTGGGTATAAGCAATGATAATATTTCCTCTTTTTCAGGTAATTTTTTGGTAATCCAGAAAGAGGCATTTGCCATTTGTCTACCCCTAAATTGGGCTGATCTTTCATTCAGGTCCACTTAAGTGAATACACACAGTAGCAGAAAGCAAGCTAAAAGTAACAGCAATTTATAATTCAAATTGTAGCACCCTAAATTGCTTTTATCCTTCAGACACAGTTAAACAAATGCAAATGGGCTATTTCAATTCATTTGTATATATGCAAATTAAAGCTGCCAATTGAGAGGCATGAACGCACCATCTATGGAAAACCTCTGGGAGGCATAAATAAATAAAAATCATTTTGGGGTCATTTTTGAGGTCTGCTAGGTTCAGAAACATTTGACTGCTATGAATATTCAAATAATATAGAATATATATTTTAGTCAGAATCTGTGGCAATAGTTTAGTATTTAGTTATACCACTTGAACTCTAAATGTGGCATATCCAAGATAATGGGCCCGAGGCATTTTAAAGCAATGCAAGTACCGTGTTTCTCATATACTAAGGCCAGGTCTTATTTTTTTTTGAGCCCCGAAAAAATGGCTGGGCCGTCTTTTCGGGGGTGACTTAATTCTTCCCCCCTTGCAACTTTGGGCGGGCGGGCGGGCGGCGACAGCTTGGATGTTGTCCTTGCCATTGGTGGGGCACTTTGTATTGGGGTCAACGCAGGCAGCACCATATCTGGGTGTGCAACAATAGTTCCTAATGGCAAGCCCCCCCCACCATTCCCCCCCATTTCGCATGTTTTAATATAGGCCTTAATTTGGGGGGAGGGGCTTAATTTCATTTCATGCCTATAAAACATGCTGGGACTTCCCATTGGGGAAGGCCATATTGTTGGAGAAACAGGGTATTAACGTTAGAATTGGGATGCTTAAGCTATTAACTTTAGGCAAATTCTGCATTAAATGTGAACATTTGATCTTATATAAATCCTTGGACTTTATTCAAGCAACCAAGCAATGGATGATGGCTATCAAAGACAAGGATTCTGATCAGAGTTACATTGATCACATCTGTAATCTTGATTTGATTACTAGGTTGACCTCGAGTAGGGTTGGGGAAAACCTTTGTTCATTCCTTGCTGTATCATTATGGGACAAATATAACCATATTTTTACACTATGGGAATGGGAGTTGTCCCCTTAAGGGAATGCTTCATGGGAAATGTAGTTAATGCCTCATGGGAAATGAGATCACATCTGTATGTCATGTGATCACATCTGTAATCCTGATTGGTCACAAGGTAGACCTCTAATTGGGTTGGGGGAAGCCTTTGTTCATTCCTTGCCTGGACCCAGCAATATGCTGGATTCCTTGCTGTATCATTATGGGATGAAGATAACCATATTTTCACACTATGAAGATGACTATGCAAAGATTGGACATTAGATGAATCTCAACATAACTGTGAGTTATATCTTGAGGATGCCTATTACAATCCAATAATGAAATGTATGGAAGCCTTTGTAGAGTTTAACTAGCTGTCTCTTTATTCAGCCAGAAAATTAGAGACAGAACAATAAACCTTGGCTTGTTCTCAGTTAAAATAAACAGTAAACAAACTGATCAATTGGCAAGAATATTTAACTTATCTAATGGATGAAGATTCAAGTCATCCAAGTAAAGTTGTCTGGAAATTGAGTCATGGCAACTGGACCTTAAATGGTTAAATCATGGCAACTGGGGCAAAGTTTATTAAATTGCGACATTTTGTTATTCATCCAAGTAATTTCTTCAGTCAAAATGAAATACTTTAGTTAACCTTTTTAGATACTTTTGGCCTGGATGATTGTGTCTTCGTTTACATTTACAATACATTTTGGGTAGAAACCCCTATAGTTGATATGGCATGAGTTAATACGTTCCAATGACTCTCTCTCCCTAACCTAATGTTTTTCTTGACTGAAGTGAAGAAGTTATTTGGATGAGTAACAAAATGTCTCAGTTTAATAAACTTTGCTCCAGTTGCCTTGATTTAATCTTTTTATATGCCATGATTTAATCTTTTATATGCCATGATTTAACCTTTTTAGATGCTTTTGGCCTGGATATTGAGTCTTTGCAACTGGACTTTCCTTTTTGTTTGTTTGAAACATTTCATTGCTTATCCAAACAGCTTCTTCAGTCTGCAAGAACTTCCAGATATGTAATGGATGTTTCTCACATATTTGCCAGATCAGCTTAATGTAATTTAACTGAATAATTTTAATCATAAAAAGAACCACAGAGTGGAGAGGAATTGAGTTCAGCTCTCTGAGTACTATCCAGTCTCTTCATAATGTGATGATTCCATAAAACATGGAGGAATTATTCACAGATTTACATAAAAGTGTGATATAAAATCCTTAAGAATCATCAAACTTCCACAAACATGTGTCCATGCTAGATAACAGAAAGGATGCAGCTGCCGAGATGCTGCTTTGTAAGCAGTGCACATCACATATTACACCATATCCAGATACTATGATGTCATGTAGGATGAAAAAAAGGCCCGCATACCATAGGACCAAATCTTGGGGAACAGATTGTGAATAAAAAATAAGATTGCATATATTGGATAAGCAATGGAACATAACTATTAATCCTTGTATAATGTTCTACTGGAGTAGGATAATGTAGAAAAATTAATCTCAATTTTAAAACAATTTTTGGAATGATGTGATAAATAGGTTTATATGATATGATAAATAGTTTCCAATTTCCAAATTCCTTAACTTTCATTTGCTAGAATATTCTTTTTCCTTTATCTGGTGCAGGTAATTTTGAAATTTATATCCAAAAGAATAATTGGTTTGGTCTGGCTCCATTGGATTCACACATTGTGTCAAGCCTCTTTTAATTTTTTTTTGACATTAAAAAAACAAAAACAAAATATTGTTTGGGTTCATATAACATACTAAATCAAAATCAAACAACTTTGGTTATGGCTTGAAACAATGAGATAGCATCCCAGGAGCAGAATGAAAAGCAACACTCACTAAAATGACATCAGATTGAGATATTAGTTGAGCCATTTACGAAGTTTCCATGGTTCCAGAAATAATTTACAAATGTGACAGTATCTGTGAAGAGATCTTCAGTTGTTTAACATATAATACTATGGGATGATATATCATTATGGTAATTGAGAGAGTCAGTTTATGAAATGTCAATGTTTAAATTATATTTTCAGCTAACTCAGCCTTAGGGCCAAATTAAACATAACTTTCATTGTACTCAAATTTTATTATAATATAAAATAAAGTGAATAGCAATAGCAGTTAGACTTGTATACCACTTTATAGTGCTTTACATCCCTCTCTAAGCGGCTTACAGAGTCAGCATATTGACCCCAACAATCTGGGTCCTCATTTTACCTACCTCGGAAGGATAGAAGGCTGAATCAACCTTTAGCCTGGTGGGATTTGAACTGCCAAATTGTAGGCAGCTGGCTGCAGCAGAAGTAGCTTGCAGCACTGCATTCTCACCACTGCACAACAGAGGCTTCACAGAATGCTATATATGGGGGCATGAGATTTTATTGGGACTGCAGTACACACAATGAGGTTAAATTTTCCATTGTAAATTTTAATCATATAAAAAACCCCTCTCATTTGATAATTGGTAGCAGAGAAAATATTACATTAACACCAATCAAGGCTTTCTTCCCCTTCTAAAATAAATTGCCCTGTAGAGATGATCTACCCTCCTCAATGTTGGAGAGAGAGGTTGAGTTATGCCATCAGTAAGATCTTAAAACTCTTGGGGATGGAGGAAACCTTCAGGCTGTACTAAATCAAAAGTTTCCAAGACAGGATCCATGGTGAGATCCTTATCAAGACATGACAGACCTACAAAATTATCAGAGACTCATCCTTCAGGGGTTAGAACAGGCTGCTAAACCTCCGGTGAATATGTCCAAGCCATCTTTAATCATACAAGAGGCTGCTGAGAGTGTGAAAATAGTTCCTAAAATTGCAAAACATTATTCCTTGTTTTAGGTTTTGAATGAAATGGTCAGAAATTAACCAACCGCTTGGTGGTGGGTGCACCAAATCTAATTTTCCTACTGGTTTCCTTAGCCTTTCCCCCTCTGCTCATACTAATAGTATATCTACCTCCTTCAGTGGTTTGAAATCTGGATTATGTTCAAATACTTCCAAACGTGGACAAGAGTTTGACTAGCACAGACACTTTGCTGATGTTAATTTCCTTTACTGAGGAAGTCAGATCAAGGTTTTCCCTCTGTGGGAGGCTTCTCTTGCTCCACATCTGAACAGCAAATAAACAGCATCCCCTGACTGAGCAAAATCTAAGCAGGAGGTGAATCAGCATTCAGTACCTTCACTGTTGACTTTGATGTCACATCAGTGAGCATAGCATTTCTGCTGGCTCCGAAAAAACTGGGTGAGCTCAGTTACAAGCGCTGACAATCTGCTTCATTAAGTAGATACATCAGGAAATAAAACTCCATTACGAACTAAAGAGAGACAGTTTGGTCTAATAGTTGAGGCACTAGGACAGAAAGTAGGAGACCAGTTCAAGTCCCACCTAGGCCATGAAAGCCAGCTGGGGGACTTTGGGCCATTCACTCTCAGCTCAACTTAGAGTGTTGTTCATTAGACAAGCGGCAGGCATAAGGTATTAACTGTTAGTTAATTGCTTATGCAGTTTGGAGAACTGGTTAAAACTAAAGTGCAAGAGAGGTGGTTTTTTCTCTCTCTCTCCCTTCAATTAATAACTCCGGGCAGACCAAGAACCACTTAACAGTTGCAACTGGAATACAGCTGATACAGGCTGAATCAAATCAATAAACAACAGAAACTGACAAGATTAGGGCAGGGAAACCCATCAGTCACTCATCTATTCTAAACAGTGCTATTTTATTGTGCTATGTTATTGTGAGTTGGACTAAGGAGAAATTTCCTAAGGGTGAGACCAATCTAGTTGGCCACACCTATCCGGTCACATGATCATCCACCCATACACACCCAGTCATTAGGGCAGAGAACCAAAGTACAAACTCTATTACTAACTAAAGAGATCCTGTTTGGTCCAGTGGTTGAGGCACTAGGATAGAAAGCAGGAGATGATGAGTTCAAGTCCTCCTCTCAGCTCAACTCACAGTATAGTTAATTAATTAAGGCATAAGGCATCCAGATCAAAGCATGTCAGACAAATGTCTGTCTTTTGCTTGAACATATCTCTGATGGGAGCCTATGGTCTTCCTCTATGTTTGATAATACCATTACTGGAAATATTATTAAGCTGATCTAACCATTGGACAGTCCTAATGTGCAAGCTATTGTTTGCTATAATTTGCATCTTTATATCAGAGCCCATTCTCGTCCTTGGCTATATTATTATCTGCATTTCTAATTAAAAGCCCCTATAGGAACTTTTTGTGTCAATACAACACAAATTTGTGGAAGCAAAAATAATGAAACGGATGCTACAGCATGACTCTCAATTGCTAGAGAAGCCACATTGTCGATTTGTCATCCTCAAAAGCTAATGCAAATAAAAAGAAAGACGAAATTAAGCAGAACAAGAGAAGCCCTTTGGTGTTGGTATTAATATTTAAAATTCTAGAGATGGAAGGACACTATCTGTTTGTCCTTGAGCTCCCAGCCCATGTGAAAATTAAGAGAATATGACAAATTGAGAACAACACATTTGCCCACAAAATGAATTGGGACTCTGAAAAGGATAATGAGACAGTATGAACCTATTAAAACCATTGTGTTTGTACTGCTTTTATAATTACAGCAGAGTAAATTGATTTCAAACTCAAATAGCTTTTTGGTATTTGTTTATTTTTGTATAAATGGTTATCACATGGCAGTTGGAGATTTACAGTGTTAACAGCATTCAAATAATGAGTAGGGCATAACAATTAATTGAACTTAGAATGAAAGTTAAACTCGTAGGCTTATACTGGAAAATCAGAAAGAGCTATTAACCTAATGGTATTCCCCATGTATGTTTTCAAGGAGAAAACATTTACTTGTGTAAGGTCAGATAACTAGTCATTATTTGCAGGAAAAGACCAGAATGCAAACATTAAAGAGCAAAACCCCAATCAGGGAAAACTAAATGGTAAAAGCACGAGTGCACATCTAAATATACCAAAGAAAATTCAATTACACATATCCCTAATTTAATTATTTACTCACTAAGATCAGAAATTACAGTGCATTGTGTGAAATCATACTCATCAATCAGAAAGCTGCAAGCATTTTTTTTTAGTCATGCAGGTACACAATGTTTATTCATATTAACTACAGAGGCAAAACACTGCTGTGTTCCGCTGTTGAGCAGTTCATCCCTACTTAGTAATTTTCTGGTCTGAGTCTTACCATTGATTAAAGCAGAACTGAATTCATTTATTCATCTATTTGTGCTTTTCGGGTGAAGGTACAACAGCAAGCTTGGAAACTACTAGGCTTCTCAAAAAATCTATAATTCTTCCCAGGATGTGTTGGGAAGAAATATTTATATGTCTGGTGTTGTAGATCTGACCCCACTTCCAGGTCTCACAGTGGAGAACTAGTAACCTTGCAACATTTCTTAATATGCCAACTTTTCTACAATCCTTAGTTGTTACTAGCATTCTTCTACAAAAAGGTTACCAGAAAAACCAGAAAAACCTGTTAAAAACACAAGGCTAGAAACCAGGAGACTGTGAGTTCTAGTCTCATCTTAGCTATGAACAGTGGCTGGTTGATTATGAGTAACACACCTCACAGGGTTGTTGCCGTGAAAATGGGAAGAGAACTTTTAGATACTGTATGTTTATCACTTTGACTTGTTTATAAAAATAATAAAGGTCCAATACTTTAATCACTATACCACAGTGGCATTTTTCACTCTAGCCGAGGGATATTCCATTGAAACATTTGTTTTTTTTATTATAATCAGGATTATTCAAATATTATGCCAAGCACAAGGTGGTATTTTTTCCCAAACTAAGATGGGGGTAGGAATTTTCTAAACTAAGATGAAGATTTGAACACCTGGTTTCAGAAGCAGTGGAGCAAATGCATCTCTGTGAGTAACAATAAAGCAATGACATTTTGCTGGCTTGACTGATCATAGTGCTCCTGCTTGAAGGCTGCCATTGAGACACTAGAAGAGAGAAGGGCAATTTGTAAGGCAACATGAAACATGTGCCACAAATATTCCCCTCTCTGTGTCATTCTGCCTGCCTCTTAAAAGATGGGCCAAGATTTGTCCCTGCTTTGGAGAGCTAGAGAGGAACAGATACAGATAGATAATCAGAGTTAGAAGGGACCTTGTAGGTCATCTAGTCCAACACCCCTGCCCAAGCGGGAGACCCTACACCATTTCTGACAAATGGCAGTCCAATCTCTTCTTGAAAGTCTCAAGTGATGGCGCTCCCACAACTTCCGAGGGCAAGTTGTTCCATTGGTTGATTGTTCTCACTGTCAGAAAGTTTCTTCTTGTTTCCAGGTTAAATTTCTCCTTGTTCAGTTTCCATCCATTATTCCTTGCCGGGCCTACAGGAGCTTTAGAAAATAGCTTGACCCCTTCCTTCCTGTGGCAGCCCTTCAAATATTGTAAGACCGCTATCATGTCTCCCCTGGAACTTCTCTTTACTAGACTACCCAAGCCCAGTTCCTGCAACCATTCGTTGTATGTTTTAGCCTCCAGTCCCCTAATCATCCTGGTTGCTCTTCTCTGTACTTTTTCTAGAGTCTCAACATCTTTTTTATAATGTGGTGACCAAAACTGGATGCAGTACTCTAGGTGTGGTCTTACTAAGGCTTTATAGAGTGGTATTAGTACTTCCCTTGATCTTGACTGTATCCCTCTGCTGGGAACTGGAATTAAAGTGGTGACTACAGCCAGTTGACTTTCTTGCACATGGATGGAGCAAAGTTGTTAGGAAATGATCCCCAGTTACAGTAGAGTCTCCCATATTTTCCCTCTCCCTACAGTTGAGCCACAGGACTGGACTTTACATACAGCTCTGTTCTTATTTGCTGTTCTAACCAAGGCTTCCTGAGATTGTAATTAAGCTCATGCTTAGTTCAAACAACTCTTGTTTTAATTCAACATTGGGAATTATGCTCATTCCCAGCCCGTAATGAGTCCCAGTCTCTTGAGATAAGCACCCACCTTTATCTACTTTCAATTGCTGCCAACAACTAAAGTGCTAAATTAACTGTAAAAAGCCAAACGAAGTACAAAGTCCATACAGAGCTTCAAGGTTTAATCCAAACAGAGCGAATGGTGTTGCTTCCTGCAAAGATTCCTGTCCTTATGCACTTCCTTTATAACTTATGGGAGGGGCTTGGACTGGTCCATGTTCTTCCCCACTGTCCAGTTCTGCTGCTATCTCCATAGGCTGCTGGTGGACCACAACATTTGCATGTACCAGTCAGCTTTTCAAGCAGCCAGCCAAGAAATTGCTTGGAAACATTATTGCTCCTGTTGGTCTTCACTCACTATAGGGCAGAGGCAGTGCAGCTCAAGTGAAAAAGTTAGACAAGAAGATCAGACTTGGGAGCAAGGAAACACTGGAGGCATTCTGCTCTGCTGTAGCTATAAGCTTACCATACCTGATAGTAGGTCTCCCTTCATGGCGAAGTTTGCTCAGACTTTATTCATTTATCTATTTGTGCTAAGTACTCTTGCCTCTGGTGTCATTTGGCAATCAGGCCTGTTGACCAACATATAATAAAGAGTAAGCCTCCAGCCTGACACACCCATCGACAGAAGGACTCATTAATAAATGTCCTGGGTTGTCTTGACAAATAATAAATTGATGTACTCATCCACCAGTGGGCTTACTAATGACTTTATATTTGACCTAGCAATCCAAAAAAGATATTCAACAATAGCTCTTAGATGGCTTTTTGCCAATGAAGGTGTCAAAGCAAAAGAATTTACCAGGGCAAAAGAGATCAACTTGCCTAAATATAGATATTAGATGGAATAAGATGAAGGTGTCTTTCTTTGGAAAATGTACAGATTGATTGCCATTTCCTTCAGATTCAGATTTTTATTATATAGATAAAGGGGGTCCAATCTTGTCAACCTTAAGACTGGTGAACTTCAACTCCTAATTTCCCCAGCCAGCATGAGAATACCTAAAAGCTCAGTCTCTCTTCCCTTACCAGCACTGATTGGGAAGTAATAGAATCCCTATAATCCAAAATATTTGTAAGACACAAAAAAGGACAAAAGGAGAATATCATGTCCCAACCATATTGAACATGACAGGAAGATGCATTCTCCTAACTCAGTCCTGCCATGTTTCATCCACAAGAGCTAACAATGCAGTTTGCATCTCATGCTTAGGCCTGAACACAAGCTGGAAAGAATCCAGTCTGTTTCATTGTGTTTATAATTGCTGCCCTTTTGAGCAGAGTTGTTGAGCAGGGTTGTTGAGAACACATAATGCAGCCTTCTTAAGAGCTAATCATATCACTCCTTAGAGAGAGGCATTTTCCATTTTTAGACTCACTCTCTCAACTCTGGCCTAGGAGTTTAAATGAACTGGAAGGACAAGGAGATAACCTGCTTGTGTCAGGGTTCATCTCACAGAAAACTTTGACTAGTTCTCCAAGTTGACAGGCTCAGGGGATTCCCAAGTAATTTCAGCCTGTCATCTCAACAAATTCTGGCAAATAGGCAACCAAGTGAATAGGTTTCATTTTGTCTACAAATCCCAAGCAAGCAAACTAGAAGCACAAAAGAAACTTTTCCAACTCATCACTCCCCCCCAAAAAACTCTAAAAGGTCTGCAGAAAAGCACCTTGCTGATGTAATAAGCTGTGAAGTAGCTCCAAAACCTCTCTATTTCTACTTGTAATGGTGTAGGATAATCTGGAAGCTAAACTCTTGCCAGTGTTCAATTATATTTGCTCGCTCACTTTTGCCAGTAGTGCTCCAGGTATCTCACGCTCCTTATGTAGAATTCTTGAGAAAATCAAGAATCCCTGAATCACTCAGGGCATTGAAAATGCTCCAAACTGAAAATGCATGCTGGAACTCAATCTAAGGAGCCAGAGGCAGACAACTTTAATTGGCCTTTTTCTCTGTGGGGGTTAGGACTATCAAATAACTTCATGGTGAGCAGAAAGTGATTTGTTCTTGATGAAAGACTGACAGAAATGTCCCTCACCCTGGGATCATAGTCTAAGCATTCTGTGATAAAGGCCATGTCACATGGTGCATAGGTCTGAGCTGTGATGATTGGGAACATTCTCATGAAAACTATGGAAGTTTACACCTATCTCCAATACACGGACACTGGAATTTCCCATCACCAAAAGCTGGGGAGTCAACAACTAGTTTGGCAATAAGATCAGAGATGTTTTGGGGAAGCTAAGAAGTTTATACCAACAGCAATCCCACTTTATCTATGCCACCCAACTACACATTTTGGTCCTCACCTCCACCTACTTGAAGAGTAGGACATTCCTCACAGTATAATTGCAACTTCACCAGGGGTGGGATTCTACAGGTTCACATCTATTCTCTAGAACCAGTTGTTAACATTCTAAGCAGTTAGGAGAACCGGTTGTTAGAAGAAATTACTGGCCTAAACCTGTAAGGAAGGCAGGAAGGAAACATTCTGGTGTTGCTTACAGAAACTGCTTCTCCATTAACCTTTATTACATTCTTGGCAGGACTAGACTTCCTGTCTCAGGAACTTCTCTGGAGTTTTTTAACATTCCTTTGCTGGAACTTTGCTTGTGTGGAGTGACCATTCAAAGTTACAATGGCACTGAAAAAAGTGACTTTTTCACACTTACGACTATTGCAGCATCCCCACAGTCACGAGAGGCCAAGAGAGGAGATGTGTACTTCAATGTGAGTGATGTTGAGTTTGCCATCACCCAGCCAGTCACATTACCACCAAGCCACGCCTACCAACTAAGCCACACCCACAGAACCAGTTGTTAAAAATATTGAATCCCACCCATGAACTCCACCTTTCTGAGATTAAATCTGGTTGGACAAACTCCAGGGAGACATGCTTCCCACTGGTCCTCTCTTACTAAGATAGGTACCCAGCATTAAGTCATATATTGCCCCACGTTGGTAAAGATCTTCTGACTAGTAAAATCATGTATTCTGCATTGCCATGGGTCACATACAGGTAGTCCTTGACATAAACAGTTCATTTAGTGACTGTTCAAAGTTACAGTAGCACTGAAAAAAATGGCGTAACTGTTTTTTTCACACTTATAACCGTTGCAAACATCCCCACAGTCACATGATCAAAATACAGATGCTTGGGCTATTGTAAATCAAGGATTACCAGTCTCACTGAATCAAGGCCTGTGGAAATTCTCAAAGCAGCCTTGCCCTCTCCCTCTCCCTCCCTCTCCCCCCCTCTCTCTGCATGTGTTCTGGATATATTTTATTCATATCCTGGAGATATTTTTTTTATCTCCTCTGCTGTGTCATTGGCCAAAATAAAGCCACTGTGTAGGCACTTACATATGGAAATAACCAGAAGCAGTTTAGAGCAGTGGTGGGATTCAATTTTTTTTTTACTACCAGTTCTGTGGGCGTGGCTTGGTGGGCGTGGCAGGGGAAGGATACTGTAAAATCTCCAGTCAGAGGTGGTATTTGCCTGTTCTCCAAACAACTCAAAATTTCCGCTACTGGTTCTCCAGAACTGGTCAGAACCTGCCGAATACCCACCTCTGGTTTAAAGACATATTTACATTACTTTTTGCGGGGGGAGGAATGCTGCTTTAATCGCTCCAATATCTGCAATTCACACGCATGTCCATTTGTGGCAAAGCACCTTTTCTGAATGATTTGCACATCCCTAGGAAGTTTATATACTCACAAAAGACCTTAACCAAAAAGCATTGACTGGAAATTATGTGGCTATTTGCAATCTGCACAGCTCTCTGTGCTGATGGTGATACAAAGAAACAGAGACACAAAAATCAATTGGTCTGGAATGAACTATGGGGTCAGTGCAACAAAAAGTAAAAACCTACCAACTTTCTCCTGTAGCCGGCATGTTAAATCAAAAAAGAAATCTTATGTTTGGTCAGCTAATTATTTGACATCTTTTAGTCTTGCAGGGAGGGATAAGCCACTGTGATAAACAAAATCTACAGGAAGAATGAATTGTTGTGGCACATGTGTTAAAAACACTGTAACAAATAATTTGACGGATATAGAAATAATAACCCCAAAAGCTCATTAGTAGGCTTGAATTGTCACGGTAGAATGTCATTTAAGGAACACAAATGTAAATGACCCATGTGTCACAGTGGCACGGGGATTCAAATTAGGAAGAAAAAAACCTTTTCAACTTCTCACAGAAGATGATATACCAAAAGAAATGGAAGATTACTGATGCAAAATATAAATAAAGATTATATAACATTAGTGATAAAGACTCCCTTGAGTTGATTTCTATTCCTTATATTTGGCGTTTCCATGTCTTCTATCATTTCTGGCATCAAGTAAACTATATTTTATAGACAATGTTAGTTGTTATTATAATAACATTTACAAAATATTTTTAAAAATATCAAAGGAAAATTCTTAGCAATTGCTGAAAGTAATGATTATTCTATCATGCTCACTGAAACAAACAAAATGTTAAAAAGTTATGATATTTATGTAGCTACTTACCAAGCACATCTAAATCATATTAAAGTAACCAAAAATTATATTAAAGCAACTAAAATATCTTTACAAACCCCAAGGCATGTCACAACTTTTGAGCACCCCTAATGTTTGAAATTTGATAGTTGAAAAATTGATATGCCCAAATGCTCAGTGCACTCCTTTTTGTTTGCTTTTAATCCCACTTTTATTTCTGGTCAACCCAACGTACCATAACGTTCCTGTGTCCTACTTTCTCTATAACCAGATATCCTGGGAGGTGGGTTGTGCTGGGGCAGAAAGACTGGCCAAAGTTACCCAGCTGCTTTTTATACCTAGGGCAAGACTAGAACTCACAGTCTGCTGGTTTTTAGCCAGCACCTCCACCATTACATGAATCTGGTTCCATATATCCCTACAATATGTCAATCCTGTGAATAATCCACAACAATTCCATTTTAGATTGCTCTCATCATTCAAAATATAGTTCTCGAAGACTGTTGTTGCCTCTCTATGACATTTTGGAAAGATACAGGTTTTGAATGACATTAATTTTAGTGTACATAAGTTTGGTATAATATTGTAATG
Organism: Laticauda laticaudata; assembly: GCA_004320025.1. Classification (NCBI taxonomy): domain Eukaryota; kingdom Metazoa; phylum Chordata; class Lepidosauria; order Squamata; family Elapidae; genus Laticauda; species Laticauda laticaudata. The sequence goes on along the minus strand of BHFT01041850.1, from coordinate 7,516 downwards.
TCTTATCATTTATACTGGTAGGAATGGCTATCACCTAGCAACTGTTTTGGCACTTTTTACCCTACTTATAATCCAGAAAGGAAATAGTGGAACAGTATGTTTCTATTTGATCTTGATTCAACAAGTTTAAGGATTAAATTAATCTTATATGGTATCATTGATATTATGTAGATCTTATTTTTTCCTCTTATTCAAATTCCCCTTTTTCCTTGCTTAACAAGTAGAAGGTATGTGTTTGTTTGTTTTTTTTAAAAAAAACCCATTATGTTATTAATAACTCAAGATGGCAAACATATCCAACATATCTTCCCCCTCCTATTTTCCCCACAACAATAACCTTGTGAAGTTGGTTGAGCTGTGTTCTGACACAAGCCTCGTTCAAAGAAAACAAACGTCAAATAGAGATAAAAGCAAAACATTTTTAATGCTTCATTCACAGTATAAAACATTATTAAAAACTAATTGTCCCAGATAAGAACAAGCCTTGCCAAGGTTGTTCAAGGCTGCCAAGAACACTAGATTAAATTGCAAGGAAATAATCAAAACCAAAGGTCTCCAAACACAAACCAGGATAGTCTGAACTTCCACAAGACTTGAAATGCAAGAACTTCTTTGCTTCCTGCAAAGAATCCCACCTCTAAGGGCTGGCTTTTATCCCTTCAGGGAGGGGCCATCAACTTGCAGCCTTACTCCCGAGTCACCCGTGCTGCTGCAGCTGCTCTTTCCTTCAAGCAGCCCTGCATGCATGTGCACTGAGCACAGGCTCCTCGGGGTCCTTTGCATCACTGCTGGCAGACTCTACAAGCTCCGAAGGCAGCACCCCATTCTCTGATAGTCCTGGCCCCATCCCTGCATCACACACAGGCCCCTCATCCAAGTCCTCACTCTCCGAGACCTCAGCCATCCGCACCTGTTGCCGGTGAACCACAACAGCCTGAGAGAGAATGACTGGTCTAGCCAGTTTTTATACCTAATGAAAGACTAGAATTCAGAGTCTCCTGATTTCTAGGCCAGCCAGAACCATAACTACACCCAACTGATCCTCTGTATGAAGAACTGTAACTAAAACTTTCAGCCGTGGTATATTCCAGATGTCGCTAAGTAATTTTTGCTATGTTTTTGAAGTGGAAGAATCTGAGTGGACCAAATTTTCATATTTACCTTCCCTTCACTATAGCCACCTCCAGTGTAAAAAGCATGAATAGGTGAAATGGGAATAGATGAAATTGTTGGGTTTATTATTCCCTTTTCAGAATTCCAAACGTTTATCAAATTTTGCCTAATAATATGTCCTTTTTCATTTTTATCCATTTTTGTCTCTGCACCAAAAATATCTATGAAATCCATTGACTAAGTTGACTCCTTCCAAAACTACCATCCTGCTACTTGGGGATTCTATCCACTCTGTTATCCAGGATAGGCAGTTTGCTTTATAACACACATCTCCATACTGAGCTGATGCTATTGCGGAGGAATGCTGATCATTTTTTGCCTATGGGGCTTCATTTCTTGTGAGAAGGATATCCGTGCAATTGATTTATGTGCTTTTCATTCTCTTCACTTCACATCCATACAGAGACAGGGTGGGAGACCACAAAAATAGATTTTGGGGGACTATCTGAGAAAAATGAAATAGAGGCTCAAACAATTCCAGTGCATATTTACTTTGAGATTCTGAACATTTTAATTATCTTGCAAAGCTGGCTATCCTTTTAAAATCCTGCCACAGAACTTTCTCTTGCAAATGTCCTAAAACTGAAAATAAAATGTATTTTTTTCAGAATTATGCCAAGATATAATAATAGCATTAGCATTTCAACATTAACATTCCAGCATTCTTTAAACAAGAAAATGAAATGTTTTGCACAACTGATCTAGCAAATTATATGGGGGAAAACATGTTATGCAGAAAATATGGATAAGTTGAGAGTCAGTTTGGTGTAGTGAAGGCACCAGGCTAGAAATCAGAATACTGTGAGTTCTAATCTCATCTTAGGCACAAAGCAGGCTGGGTGGCCTTGGGCCAGTCACTGTCTCTTAGCCCTAGGAAGCAGGCAATGACAAATTACATTTGAAACCTCCTGAAGAAAACTGTCAGGACTAACTCAGGCAATGGCAATCAACGTCTCAAAGGCATGCAAAAGACATAAAATAAAACATAATTACTTCAATACTACTACACAATCACTATTTGAGTTCCATAGATACTTCAGTTGCAAGTTATTCCTTGAGATCTTCTCACCTAAAATTAATCTAATGCTGCCTCTGGAATTTTCCTGTCAGAGAAGGAGCAAGACCAGTGAAATAGATAATTATTTTTAAATACGTCCACTTAGTTTTATGAGCATTATCCTCAAGGTTTTTTCTTAAATAGGATTGAGGATGAGAGAGATGAAACTGGCAACTAAAGAGCAGACAAAATGGGGTTTTGTGCCATTCAAATAACATTAGATATCTCCAGTATTTCATAATTCGGGTTTGGGAGATGTGGGTTTTTATTTAATCTCTTATTAGGTTATGAGATTTCTCATGCGTTCAACCAGCCCACTATAGGCCATACTTAATACGTTTTTCATCTTTACAAGAATGCTGTTCAAGGAAATCCTTCTCAGCAGAGGGATACTTTTGTTATTCAAGCTTGTGCTGATGGTACAGTAGAAGTGACAGCAAGGAAAAGGAATATCCCTACAGCTAAGTTTAATGCTCTACGTAAGAATTATTGCATTTAACCTGCTCAATGGAAAGTGGACATATTGCATTATTCAAGGAGACAGCACCGGCTCTGAAGAAATTGCTTCTCCTCCCTTTCTGAAAACAGACAAATTTTATCAAGTTAAAGGCACGTAATTCCACAATCTGAGAGCCCATTTGTTCCCCACACCAGCGGCCACTTGCAGTAGCTCAGTTAAGATGACTGTCAAAATGAGAGAGATCATTGATGAACTGTGCTTGGCCAATTGTCCTGGCTCAAAAAGGAGGCCCTCCATTAGTTGAAAAGAGCTCAGTACATCCTCAACTTTTAGCCAACCCAAAGATTTTTGATGACATTGAACATAAGGAGGTGCTTGGGATAATATGTGTTAGCCATAATAAGATTTATACATTCTGATAAAAATGGGAGAAAAGCAAGGAGATAATTCTTGCTACACCTCCTTTCAAATCACACTTCCTTCAATTAAATGCAGTGGACTGTGGATTCCCTAAAGAAGAGAAATATCTCCTTCAGCTTTATATATAAAAAGTGTTTGAATGGACAAACTCAAGGATAGATATCTAGTTATATCATGGTTTCATTTCACTCAGTATTATCCATTCTGGCAGAAGCCTTTCAAAGGCCTTTCTGGCAGGAGTCCTCCCAGAAACTCAGGAAAGTACCTGAAGATAAATTGTGTGTGTGTGTGTGTGTGTGTGTGTATACAGATGGCACTCTAGGACACACCGTATACCAGAAGAAAACACACACCAACCGCTACCTCAACGCCCAATCCCACCACCACCTAGCACAGATTAAACCTCATGGCCAAAAACGAGTAACTCGCCAGAACAAACACCTGGCAGACAAGGACACATATAGAAGGCTGAACTATGGCACCCTGACTAAAGTTGAACAGCCAACTATGCTGCCACAAAAACAAAATCACCAGCTTGATCCGCAAAAAAACACTACTAATAGAGACCTATAAGATATAATATATGACTATGAACAGCTGTCCTGTCCTAATAAGGAGGTACTACAGCACAAAATCAGTAAAGATACTATACAGCATCACATCAAGACTCCTTTCAAAGACTGCGTTCAAAAAGACTTCAAAATGCCTTCAAAACAGACAAAAAAATAGAAGCCATTCCCTTAAAAACGCCCAAAGACAAAATTGACTGGAAACCAAGGATATACGAAGTTCCCTGTGCTCCATCCCGGCCACTACCATGGACAGATCTAATAGAAGAATGAAGTACCCGCCTGGATGAACACAAAAATTCAGTTAAAAAGCTGAAACACACCTTCTTCTATAGTCCAACACATGAAAAGCACAGGTCATAACATCCAACTTCAACTGGCCACAAAAAACCCCAGGCCACATGAGAAAACCCCCAGCCACAGAATCATCAGAGAAGCCATAGAGATTGAAAAAAGACCTAAAGCATTGAACAGAATAGATAATTCCACCAGACTGTCAATCATTTGGAAGGCCTGCACTCTCAAACAGAAAGTACCCAGCCTAGCAACACCGTGGCACAAACAGACTCCCCCTGATACCTCCAGCTCAAACACACTCCCAACCCAGGCACCCCAGATGGAAACCTAGCTTTCCTATAGATTGATAGCCATCTTTTTCTCGTGCCTATATAGCTCACTAAAGCCTCCAATACAGGAACACAAATGTTTGCAGCCAATCAAAACCACAAAACCAGACAGAAGAAACCAGAAACACCAATCAAGCAAAACTCCCGAAGACCAATAAACACAGACCAAATTCCCAACAATCAAGGATGAAGAAAAAAAGCATTCTGACTCAACAGTAGGCTAGCCTCAAATTAAAACTAAATGGGCTGTTGATAGCCTGACTACAGTTGAACGATCAGTACAGAAGCTGGTTCTGATTGGATTGCAATAGATTCTGCTGAACGTGTTCTACAACTTTAAAAGCACAACTACAATGGACGTCGGATAATACCTGGAAGGAAGACTGAACAGCATATGTGTGTGTGTGTGTGTGTGTGTGTGTGTGTGTGTGTGTGTGTGTGTGTTTATCTCTGGGTGTGTGCGTCTGGCTGCATATGTATTAGAGACAGACATGTCTGTATGTCTGCATGGAGAAACAAGGGAGAATACATTGACACTTTATGAGCTTATTTGCACTTGTCTATGTAAAAGATGGCCCAGAAATGCAGTCATGCATCTCTCCGATACTGTACGTCATCCATGACTGTCCTCATTGCACCAGAATCCCAGTTAATTCCTCTTTGTTCTCAGATAGGGAAGCATGAGTAGCCAGGGAGATTATAGGCCAATAGAGAGATGTATAACCTCCCCATAAAAAGGGATAATAAATTCTTAACTCAGTGGGCTCACACTTCAGTAAGATTGTAGTGGACATCCTCATCTGGAACTGCCAGTCATAGACCATCAACAGATAGAACTGGGCTGTGTGACTGAACACTGGTCACATTCATTGACTGGATAATACCCAAGTCCTCCTGACAGCATGCCTGTGTGATCTCATGATGTCTGGTGTTATGTGGTGATATTGTGAGTATGAAGATTAGCTTCATGTCTGGTTCTATAACTTTTATGTGATTTATAAGACCATATTTATTAATACTCTGCTGTTTGCTTGAATTAATAGGGCCTGAAGTGAAACTCCATACAGAATATCAAAATAAAGAAAAAATACAGATTTATCTTGTACTTAAAAAAAAACAACACCAACCCCTAACGCGGCTATGTTTCCGCCCAATGCAAAGAACACAAAATTGAATTCTATAAACTGTCAGAAGTTTCCCTGAAAGTTTTGGCAGGTAATTATTACAGGACATTCACTGCCTTTTGCACTCACAGGAGGCTGCTTCACTTCTTAAAATAAACCCATCCGGTGGCTATTTCTGAGAGAAAAGGGGGCAAGTCTCAGAATAAATATTTGTTTGGTTTCTCAGGAGGAGGGGAGTCAGAAGAAATATTTAAATGCTATACTGTTTTTAGGAAACAAAGGACATTTTAAAATAAATGACGAGTGCATTTAATTTCCCTGCGTCTGTGCACATTTATCTACTTATTTATTACTTAGCCCAAGGCTGATGATTGATGCCAGAAGAGATCTGGAACATAGATTTGATTATTGTCTTAAACTGATGCAGACCCCAGTCTGTTTAATTAATCAAAAAATAATTGATTCAGATCTCTGGATTAGAATAACCTTTCCTTCCATTTTGCTCTACCGTTTGTACATCCAAAGGGAAAGAAGGTGTTGAAAAGGAGTTGTTAAAAAAGGATGGCCAACCCCACCCACAGATAGTTTTTTCTGACACCATCCATCACTGGATAACCTTGGACTACCAATAGTATGGCTTGAGGCTCTCAAGGGGAATGCAGCCTGGGACAGAGTAAAAGTCACCCCAAATTCATTTTATGGAGATCCAGAAAAGTAAATAGAAAGAACAGTAGGCTTCCTATGCAATTCTAGTTGGCAGTAAAATCAATTACCCCAGAGAGATTATGGGTTTCCCTCCACTGCATATGTACAAATGGATGCATTTCACCATCTGTCTGGGAGATTTTTGGATTTCTCCATTCACTGGGTAGAGGCTTGGACTCTGATGAGATAGTCTCTTCTAATTCTATTATTCAGTTCATTAGAGAATAGACTTCATATCCTTAGAGCAAACAGATGAATAAAATTCACATCGCTGCCCCATTATTTCGAGTTTCATTCTCCAGACTGTCCCATTTTTCTGGGTTGTTAATGACGAGATATTAATCTTCCTGTCTTTTGAGGATCCTTCAATCTGATAAATACACGGCAGTGCTGCTCATACTCTCTTACAGTGCTCTTCATTATATGGCTTTATAAAAGAGTTTATTTAATTTTTAATGTCAAGTTTGTAAGCTGCCTTAACTTTTTATTTCTAATAAATAAGAAAGGAGGTAGAAATTGGAATAGAATCATGTATGTTGGTGTAAAGGTGATGGGTGAAGAAATATACTTTGAAACTTGCAAGATTGATGTCAGACCTGCAGGGTAATCCAGGCAAGAAGCCCATCCAGAAGAACTAGTTCTACATTAGATGTAGTCCTCAACTTACAACCATTTCTTTAGAGACCATTCAAAGTTACAAAGTTACTTATGACTGTTTTTTCATACTTACAACCATTGCAGCAAGCCCGTGGTCACATAATCAAAACACAGAGGCAACTGGCATGTATTTATGATGGTTGAAATGTCCTGGGGTCATGTGATCACTTTGTGCAATCTTCTGACAAGGAAAGTCAATGGGAAAGCCAGATTCGCTTAACAACCATGTTACTAACTTAACAACCGGATTCACTTAACAACTGTAGCAAGAAAAATTACTTAACTGCAGTTTCACTTAGCAATGGAACTGTTGGGCTCAACTGAGGTCATAAATTGAGAACTACGGTACATCAATAGAATCTTGCAAAACAACAAGGAGTAGTTTTGGAATGTTGGACCTACCTCCAAATACAATCAAGGTATGAAAAAAACCAAAAAAGAATGAGGAACATGAGACAAAATATTAATAGGGTCAGAGGGTAAACAAATAAAGAAAATGAGTAGATACTTACTGGATTACAAGATGTCCGATGAACAAGTCAAAGAAACAATGCTGACCTGGCCTAGGGACTTTGGACACAACATAATTTGGATCAACGGTAGTTAATTTGGGAGCGAAATAAAAAAATAACATTAAGGCTAGGTCATACTGGCTGACGGATGCAAAACGTATGCAAAAAGGACACAGCGGACGAGCAAAATTTCAGGGGTGGCTCCATCCATTG
>BHFT01041849.1:0-18310 GCA_004320025.1 Laticauda laticaudata | reverse complement strand
TGACCAATCCAAGAATGGCCTATTCGGCCAATCAGTTTAAGATATTTGGAGTCTACCAAGTTCTATACACAACAAGCCTCCTCTCAAAGATCTCCACTGAGAACTCATCATTTCATATTACAGCTTGTTCCAGTGGCTGGCTGTTCATGCAGTCCGGAAGTTCTCCCTGGGGTCTAGTCTAAACCTGCTTGCAGTTTTGACCCATTGGTTCTGACCCTGCTCTCTGGGGAAATAGGAGGATTTGTGCACTCCCTCTTCTGTGTCATAAACCTTCAGATATTTTAAAACTATTGCCTTACCTCCCTTTAGTCATCACTTCTGTAGGCTAACTGTTTTTCATATGGCTTTGTTTCCAGATGGATTTATTATGGTAATAATCTAGATAATAAGCTGCTGCTCATAAGGTCAGAAATTTCTAGTATATAAACTGGTGCTGGAGAGATCTTTAATAATGGAGCAACATCTGTGACAGTCTAATTTTGAGTGCTCTGGGCCTTAAAACTATGTTTGTTAGGAATATACACATTCTTTGACCTCTGCTAAACCTTTTTCATGCTTTCCTATTCTACTCCCTGAACATGGCATTAGCCCTTGTGGACTTATACTGTACACTGGGTTCAACCATGCTTTTTACTTCAGTAAATGTCCTGTGTGGAGTTTAACTCTGAATTATTATTTTTGTCCTGTGAATGCTAGGATGGAAAGATGCCAAATCTTCATAGAAATAATCAGGAATGCAAAAATAGCCAAAATCCTCAAATATCTCTGAGTTCTTAAAAATAAAATTGACTAGACGGAAGTAAGGAATCAAGAAGTCTGAAAGGAATTCTGGATAACTTTCTAAATGTGCAGTATGGACAGTTGAAAGACAATACACACTTGCTTTCTTTTTAACAAGATTTTAGTGCAACAGGAAGGACACTAATCTCTTTTGAGAAATTGGGCCAGTCTACACCTCAGTTATGTTCACATAACAGTTACTAGCTATATTATCAGCATGAGACTCTTCCATTACCTTGGGATGAGCCAAGGAGGACTGAATGGCCCAAATTATGTAGTGAATCTTTGATTGAGAACACAATTGAAATCATCATTATTAGGACTTAGAGTAGCAACTGAGTGACTTAAAGTAATATTAATTAAATATTTGAGGATTCCTTGAGGATCTAAAATGTTTTATTTGAAAGTTTGCATACAGATAGAGACCATTTCAAATCCTTAAGTAGCAATAGCACTTACTTATATACTGCTTTATAGTGCTTTACAGCCCTCTCTAAGCGGTTTATAGAGTCACCATATTGCCCCCAACAATTTGGGTCCTCATTTTACTGATCTCAGAAGGATGGAAGGCTGAATTGCCCTTGAGCCTGGTGGGATTTGAACTGCCAAACTGTAGGCAGAAGTAGCTTGCAGTACTGCACCCTAACCACTGCGTCACAGAGGCTCCTTAAAAATAAGAGTAATTTCACCAGTAGGGAAGTTCAAGGTGGAAACACCTGAGAACTTTGGAGAAGTACAGAAAGAATATTGATAAAGAGCACAGATAACCTGCTATATAACTGTAATTCCCATATCAGGATTATTTCTCAGTATGGGCTACACACCTGGCAAGAAAGGTTTGAGGTCCACAGCCTCCAATCACTTCCATAAGCACTTATCATTTCCCATATCTTTATTTTGACCTTTGAGTGGTTGTGGTTGGGAATCTTCCACCCATTCAGTAATTGGCATGGCTAACCCTATTTTAGATATAGTAATACCACATCACTGCATATTGGTTAAGAGGTCAAACAAAATATGGCCCTCTCCAAGAGGTATTCATTGGGAACAAACTTAAAGCCCATGCCACACCGGCCGAATGGATGCAAAAAGGACACAACGGACGAGCAAAATGTTCCATCCGTTGTTATCCACTCTCAAAAGGGGCAAAAATTATTTGCGAATAACCGGAGCGGATAACACGATATGGGGAGGACGCAGGGCAGATGCAAAACGGATGCGGAACAAGAAGCCCAGCGGATGGAAGCGGATGAGAGCGGATGGCGCAACCGCAGGCTTCCGGGGGCCTCAGCGAAGCGGACGTGGAACGGATACAGCGGATGCAGAGCGATGCACAGCAGATGAAGCGAATGCACAGTGGAAGCCTAGCGGATGCACAGCGGAAGCCTAGCGGATGCATGGCATTATGCGCATGGCGGGGGGTGCATTGCGTCAGCCCTGCGGATATAACGGAAGCAGCTCGAAGCAGGTCACCATTTCAGAGGAAAAACCTGCTTCCAGACACATCGACTGCCTTGCCTGTCCTGCCTGCATGTCTGCCTGCCAGCCTTCTGCCAGCCTGCTACCAGCCTCGCTGCAGCCTTGCTCTCTGCCTGCCTGCCAGACTTGCTGCCAGCCTGCCTGCAAGCCTTGCTGCCAGCCTGACCACAAGCCTTGCTGCCTGCCTTCCTGCCAGCCTTGGTGCTTGCCTCCCTGCCAGCCTTCCTGCCACCTTCCGCCAGCCTTGGTGCCTGCTGCCTGCAGCCTTCCTGCAAGCCTTGCCTGTCTCCTGCCTGCAGCCTTGGGTGCCTGCCTGCCTGCCAGCCTTCTGCCACTTGGTCCACTGTTGCTCCCTGCCAGACTTGTTCTGCCAGCCTCCCTGCCAGCCAGCAACCCCACAACCATGCGGAAGCACACAAGCCTCAGCCATCTGCTGCCACCCTGGCAAAGAGGGACAGGGCTACCATGCCGCCCCCTGGCCCTCACTCTGGTTCTCCTGGGCTTCTGCAGCACGGCTCGCTCTTCTGGGCTGGTGCTTCTGCTGATTCTGCTTCTGGAGGAGCTGATGACAAGCACTCCAGCACCAGCCACCTCCACAGCACCTGCACCCTTCACCCCTGGGACTGAGAGCCAAGAGGAGTACCAGAGACTCATTTTTGTCTTATAGCTTGTTGTTAATAAAGTTGATTTATGACTCACAAACTTGCTTCATTTCTTTTCTTAATAAATTCTTGCTGAAAACTTTAGAAATGGTTTAAGCCTTTTGCATGCTTGTGGGATGGGTTGCAGTGGGATGGGCAGGGATACCTTTGGATGGGTATTAGCTGTGGGATACATAAACCTCCAGTGCAAGCATAGTGGGACTGTATGGTCCACCCTCCCAGCTGCCACACCTTTGGCCCTTTATTATCAATAATAATGTAATAATCATCCACACATTGTCAACACAAACACAACTCTTTATTAAACACCCTGTTCATTGTAGGCCCACCCAACATACATGGCCCAATCTCATCCGTGTGATGATAGACAGGCTGAAGGAAGCATCCATTAAGCATCTACCATCCTGTCTTGCCACTCCACTGCTCCAGCTGGGGAGTTGCACCAGTGTCTCAGGAGGTTGCGCTGCTTCTTCGCTCATGTGAGGCTCTGTTGGGGCCTTGCACATCCTCAGTGTTGATCAGGTTTCGCCCTTGCCTCCATTCCCAGGCTCCATGTCCCCATTCCTTGTTGGAGGTCCACGAGCCTGTTCTGCAAGACTGGGCAGCAGTGCGATGAGATTGTGCAGGATGCAGCAAGCTTCCATGATCCTCCCTCAGTCTCTGGGTGATGCTGCATGGTGGTGAGAAGTACCTGAACCTGTTGGCCAGGTTGCCAAAGGCATTCTCCACACCCGCCTTGCTTTGGACAGCCTGTAGTTGAAGATCTTCTCTTCACGGGTGAGGAGTCTGGAAGTGTAGGGCTTCATGAGGAGGTTGTGAGGGAGAAGGCATCATCCCCCACAATGAAGTAGGGCACCAGTCTTGTGCGTCATTGGCAGGGTTCTGGATCTGGAACCCGCGATGAGGTTGCCTTCCAGATCCTCCCTGAGTGACTGGCGTTGATTACCTGGGCATCTGAAGATGAGCCGTTGCTGAGCATCGATGTAATGACTTGTAGTCAGCATCGACCATGGCGAAGAGGTGATGCTGAAGAAACCCTTGTAGTTGAATATCAGTGGAGCCTGAGTTGGTTGGAGATTTGCAGGCCACTGCTTGCCATCCATGCTCCAACGGTGTGTGGTAAGTTCCACCTCTGATACCACTGCTCTGCAACTTTCTTCCAGCCTTCTTCAGTGGAGGGGTACTGGAGAGATCCTGCGGTATTCTTTGATGATGGCCTGCACTTCCTCTCTGACCACAATGCTGATGGTGTTGGATGGCACCTCCAGCCGTACTGCATGCTCCTGTAGGAGATCCCGGAGGCCAGGTGGCGCAGAGTGAGTGCCACCTTGAGCCCAGGTTCCAGGCTGGGCCGGAAGCTGGCATTTCTTGGTCAACCTGGGTGTCAGGCGCTGCACAACTTCGTCAAACATGGCTGGAGGCATCCACATGAAGTTCTGGACGCCTGAGTGTCTTCGCTCCTGAGCTCCACCATCAGCTTGTTGTACAGCCCGTCCTCTGCTCTCTGGCGAACCATCTTCATATCCAGACTCTTTTTGGGTGGCTCCTTTTCTTCTTGCAGTAGAGTTCACAGAGCCTGCAGATGGCTACGCACTGTTGCAAAACGATGGTGGCTGCCGAAAGGACTTTGTTGCAATCCACGGTGGACATGACTGTATGCTGTGGAAGAGGAAGAGCAGATGAAGGCTGCAGAGGTCCGCACCGCTGGGCTGCCTTCTGAAAGTGAGATGCAGACAAGTTGCTCCCCTTTTTATAGGCAGCGTAGGTGTCCCTTTGCATCCTCTAGGCATCCTCTAGGCATCCTGCAGACATCCTTCATATCCGAGATAGGTCCCTCCGCGAACGCTTTTCCATTTTAAACGGTTTGTTCCATTCTGCATCGCTAGGCATCCGTTCTGCATCCATTCTGCATCTGTTTCTGCGTCCGTTCTGCTTCCTCCCTGTGTCCGGTGAATGGAGTTCCGCGGATGCGCAGCAGATGCCTAGCGGATATAGCGGATGCATAACGGATGCGTAACGGATGCGTAGCAGATGCAGAACGGAAGAACTGGATACATTTTCCGCGCAAAAGTTTTAGGCAGCCCAAAATTTCTGGCGGGTATGAAACGTCCATAAATGGATGCTGGACGGATAGAGAGGAAGCCAAACGGAGGCAGTGAGTACATCGCGTTTTCCAACTGATGACAAGCTTTTTTGTCCGTTTTACATCCTCTTTGCATCCGTTGGTTCGGTGTGACATGGGCTTAATGCCAGGTTCTGACATATGAATGATGTTGACTTTTGCACCTTGCAATGCACTGATTTAGCCTTACCTGCAAGTTTAGGAGCAATGCCCATAGGCAGAAGAAAACCGAACAAGACTTGCTTATTTGCATAGATCCATGAACATTACTGTATATCTTTTAAAATTAAACAAATGTGCAAGATCGTGTGACACTGAACATTTGGCATTTTAAGAGAATCTGATAACTCCAAAGTCCACAGGCATTCTATTAAAAAAACAGAAGTTTGTTTATCAATGAACAACCAAAGCATGTTTAGAATGTCCTTCAGGGAAATTAAACTAAAAATACTAATAAATCAGGGGAACTGGAATTATACATAAAATGCAATAAACATGAACAAGGAAAAAACATAGTAAGAGCTAGTGTTTTGATTAGTGAGAAAGTTTTACTAAAAATCAAATCAATAACATTTCTACCGATGTGGATGAGCACTATTAGTTTTGGGAAAGGGAGGGGCATGCTGGAAGAATGGTGCTTATCCTAAATGAAAGAGTTATAGAAAGGAGAATAGAAATAAAGACAAGAATTTCCAAATATCTGTTTTTATGAAAAGAAGGGTAAGAAAGACCTACAATAAGACCTAAGACTGATCTAAAAACAGAACTCAGGATAGCTGCTTGAAAGCGATGGCAAACTTCGTCAAAAAGCTCAAAGACTCCAGTGGAGAAGACAGCATGAATGAATGTGATAGGAGCCAAAGACTAGCAGGAACAAAATACAAAAGAGTAGCCTTGAAAATCTCAAGCAGCTTGGCCTGGGAAAGGAAGAAGGCTGGAAGAAAGTGAAGTAGCCTTTTCTTTTCTCCCCTGTTAACAGAACCGGTCAGAGGTTGTTGCAATTACCAAGCAAAAGGAAAACAGAACTCAAGAGAGACTCAAAAGAGAAAGCAAGAAACAACTGAAGAGGGCCCACAAACACTGACAATTGACCATTGAGAGTTGGACAGTCATTAGGATACAGCAGCAGTTAGGAACAGCTCATGGATGTCCCCTTCAAAAGTATGAAGGGGAGAATGGTCGTATGGCAAAAGCCCTGTCATTAAAAAGGAGAAAAAACAAACATATTGATGGGACAATGGAAAGCCCCAACAAGAGATCATGAGAAGCTAATGGCAAGGAGAATCTATTTGGTGTAGTGCTTAAGGCACCAAGCTAAATAGAACTGGGAGGACATGAGTTCAAGCCTTGCCTTAAACCCAAAACCAGTTGAGAAACCTTAGTCGAACTCTCAGAACTAACAAGAAGGCAATGGGAAGACAATTCTGAAATATTGCCCAGAAAGCTGCAAGGACCTATCCAGGAAGTCTAAAAGAATCAAGACTGAAGACAACCCCTTAATTAATGGCATTGGTTCACAGGGATGGCAAGAATTTATGGCAAGAATAGCAACAGCAACAGCAGATCCCCAATGCCCTTCATTTGTAAGGAAAAGCAGCAGAGAAAAAAACCAATCCAGTGGCTGGAAGCAGTTGGCAAGGGACTTTGTGGAGAAAGGAGCACAATGCAAAATAAATCAGTAAACATAACCAAGGAATAAATACATAGTTAATGGATGCTAGATGAAAAAGTGGTGGTTTAAAAAAAACCACCCAGAATGTCAAACAAAGTATAGAATCATAAGAATCATTCACAGCACTGTAATATAAACTATACAGAAAAGAATGGATGAGAAATTTTAAAAAAACTAAGTCAAGTGAAAATAACAAAGCGAATGTGAAAGAACAGGGTATCAAAATAAATAAGATGCTGTAATTTAGGAAGGTAAAAGGCAAGTTATAGGAGACAGCCCTGGAACAAAGCAGATACAACATGTGTATTAGGAAAGCAAATTTATTTTTTATTTGTTTTGGGGACATTATGCTTCTTGATGGGAGTTCACCTGTGACCTATTTGCCACTGCACCATCCCAAAATGTATATTGCCAGAACAAGTCAAATATAATATTGGATGAGGAAAAAAATTGAGGCATGCCTGTCTGCACACATACACATAAACACATATGTCATGGTTGCTTCCCAGACTGTTCTGATCAAGCCTTCCTAGACAGTAACAATCACAAGCTGTTCCCCAAACCCTTGTTTTTATTTCAATGGCTATGAATTATATGCATTCACAGACCGAAATGAATCCCACACAGTTTATGAATAGTCCAACAGAAGTCTGCCACAATCTTTCAGGATAAGGCTGATAAGCACCCACCTTTATCTCCCTTGAAATGCTGCCGATGACTAAATTGCCAATTAGTTGTATAAGGCCAAATGGAGCACAAAGTCAGCACGGAGCTTCAGAGTTTAAACTGACCAGAACGAACAAAGTTACTTCCTGCAAAGACTCATGTCCCTTTGCTCCTCCTTTATGTCTTATGGGAGGGGCCAATAATCTCCAAGCCTTACTCTTGAGTTTTAACTGTTCTTGCCTTCTGGCAGCTCTGTGCAAACGTGCACTGGAAACAGGATCCCTCTCTTCCTCTGCTTCACTGATGTCAGATTCTGGAGGCTCCATAACTCTCAGATGGCCCTGGCCCCATCTCTGTGTAAGACACAGATCCCTCATCTAAGTCCTCCATAGACTCCAGGACTGGCCCATGGTCCTCCCCACTGTTCAACTCTGCTGCCAGCTCCACAGGCTGCAGGCAAACCACAAAACAAACAGATAAAAAACCTACTATTGAGAGATAGTTGTAAAAAGAAAAGGAAACTTGCAAACATGTTGGTAACAGTGAAAAGTACATTGGTTCACAGGGAGACAGTTAAAACAAAAATAAAGCTATCTTTGGTCCAGTGTTCTTCGAGATAGGGGGAATAGTTCAGCTGCTGTGGTTTGATTCAGAAAAGGTTAAAAATGGAGGTAAAACTTTTTAAAGCTGTTATGGATAAGTAGACTGGAAAACAAAAATGCCATGAGATTTTGTTTCAACAGATGTGCTTCCATATATATACAACAACAGTGAGGCATTTATTATAGACACAGGTGGAAAGGTGGACAAATTCCCACAATTAAAAGAATGGATTGTGGTATTAATGGAATTGGCAAAGATGGCAAAATTGATCCCTTGGATGAAAGTCAAAAGCTTGTCTGGGTTTGTTTCTACTTGGAGACTGTTTTTGGACTCCTTGCTCCAGAAACATAAACACAAAGTTTGATTTTTATGATTTGATGATTAGAGCTGTTATTATAGAAATCTTTGTGTATTTTTACTGTTATCATTAGACATGTATTCTATGCATCCTTTAAAGTTTATGTTTAAACTCAGAGTAAGAGGTTATCTTGTTACATAATTTGATTGTTTAAAATACATATTTTGTACAAGATGTTTCTACTTTTTTGTTTTAAATTAGAGTAAGAAGTTACTTTACATTTGTTTCTTTACTTTAAAAAGTCCTGAGTTAACTTTCTTCTTTCTGGTGACTTTTTTCCAGCTTTGAACTTTATAACTTTTTCCCTTTTTGATTGCCCCAAATAATTCCCCTATTTTATATTTCATCTCTTTCTGAATCATAATAGTTGATTGGTTTCCTTTTTAGGAAATAGATCATCATTGTGATCCATTTCTTTCTTCTGAATATATTTTGCAAAATAAACTTTGTGAGAATCTTGGTAAAGAACCATTTACAATATTTGATATTTGCCAAAAAGACTGAAGACACACTTAAAAGTAAAATTTGATTTCTTACCTAACCTTCCCTTTTGGCTTAAACTGTGAGGTTAAAAATAGCGTAAGCTGTTACTCAGTAAGTACTGCCATAACTCTTGCTGTAAGCAATATTGTCAATTTCACATTTCTTAGTAGGTGAGGTAGAAGAATCCAAAGGAAACTGTTTGGCCTATGAAAAATCTTACAAAAATTTACCTATAAATTTGTGTTTAGAAATGTCTGAGTTTCATAATGGAAGGGGCTTTGTGTATATTTTGGCAGAGCTTCTCTTTACAACTGCAGGAACCTTTAGCAAAACTAACATTATACATAGTTCCATAATAGAAAAGAATAAACATTTTCAATTGGCCCCATCAAAGTATTCTTTTAGTTATTATTACATTATGTATTTTTAAAATCTGATGTTAGCCACCTAGAGTCTCTACAGTGAGATGGGTTGCCATATCAATCAATCACAGAAACAAATACATTCCAGCAAAATGAAATTGATATTACAAAGTTCTCATTTCATACACAACATTGCCAATCAGATTATCAATTTCATTTTTCTTGCAGTGTTCTCTAAATGAACTGCTTCTTCTGTTTGACTTCATCAGATACTCCCAATTGGCCTCACTGGGTTCTGATACCATCAGTTTTGATATCATGTCCATTACATTATATCTAATTATCTGGGATCACTCCAAGAAGAATGAAATATAAATGCTCTCTGAAATAGCAGAAACTAATGAACAATCTTATGACTTTTCAGAGGGTCAAATTCATATCAAATTTCTCACTGTCATTTCAAAAAGTGAATTATGTTCAAATCAGTTTTGGCTACTAACAGGCTTACAGCATAACTTATATTAGCTCTCACAGTAGAATAATAATAGCAATTATTGATCAATTTACTGTATTGCATGGAGTCTTTTCTCTACTTTGGTATACAATGCAAACAGAAGGGGATGCTCATTCATTGCATAGATATGATAACTGCTCTTACTGAACAATTACAAAAATACATTTGATCCTTTTAATTACTTCATATCAACATGTAGGCATGTAGATTTATTTGCCAAGGGCTTCTCCTAAAAGAAATTGGAAACTTAAAACAATACTGAGAAATACAACAGCACTTGTAATTAAAATCAGTACAAACAGATATTTACTAATAAAGTTGAAAAACACGATCATTTGCAGTGGTAATTTGAGAGTCAAAAAATCCCAATTTCTTCTATTTAATCAACTGAGATGAGGAATTAATCACCTTAAGATTCTCGATTTTGTTATGCAGGATCATGTGTTTATTAAAAAATTGATAAATTGTTGAATGCAAGAGTGGGCTTGCATAACAACTTTATTAATAAATTTGCTAAAGGCTTGATACTTTGTCAACTTTGGTCATCTTTTCAAGTTTGTCTTTTATCATTCCATTGATCTATTTTTTGTCCCATTAATAGCATTTTGAAGTGATGATGGAGAGATCTTAGACATTGAGAAGCATTTTAGTTTCAATAAAACAACAGCATTGAAAGGAACCCTGGAGATTTTCTAATCCAATCCCTTGCTTAAGCAGGAGACGCTATACCATTTCAGAAAAATAGTTGTCAAATCTCTTCTTAAAAACTTCCAGTATTGGAGCAGTCACAATTTCTAGAGGCAAGCTGCTCCACTTATTAATTGTTTCAACTGTCAAGACCTTTCTCCTTAGTTCTAGGTTGGTTTTTTTCCTTGATTAATTTCCATCCATTGCTTCTTGTCCTGTCTTCAGTGCTTGGGAGAATAGGTTGACTCTCTATTCTCTGTGGAAAGCCCCTTAGATATTGGAACAATGCTATCGTAAGCCCATGTCACACTGCACCAACGGATGAAAAGAGGATGTAAAATGGAAAAAAAAGCTTGCCATCCATTGGAAAACGCGATGCATCCGTTGTGTACTCACTGCGTACTCACCTGCGTATGTCCTTTCATCATTTGCTCCTGTCCGCTCGACATCTGTCTACTGCTATTTCCATCTGCTCAAAAAGTTTTGAAACTGCCACAAAACTTTTTGAGCCAGCATGAACTTTTACCGCACGGTGACGACTCTACATCCGTGACCACACACGGCACCCAAAGTTACATACTGTTGTCATCTATTACATTGTCACGCATTGTATCCTTCTTCAGCAGCCTCTGGAACATCCCGTGAAAACTCACATCCGCTGCAGCTGAAATACGAAAGAGGAGGAGTGAAAGGCTACACCGGAACGTCCTACACGAGCATTAGTAGACGTGACATGAAAGGATGAACAGCAGATGCCAGCTCGGATATAAAGCATTAAACGGACAAAACATTCGTATATGCCTGAGGTATCTTGAGGTATTCTAGGATTCTAGAGATGCCTAAGATTGGTAAGGACACCTCACGGAAAAACCGCATTTCCTATTAAAAAGGGGAAGGAATCACCTGGCTTCTCACTATCAGACCAGCAGACCGCTGTGCAGACCTCTGCAGCCTTGCTTTGCCTCTTCCACCATCCCATTCCGATTGGATGTTCCACATGGACATGCGCACACTACCTTTTGGTACCGCCATTCATTCAACATCCCAGAAACAAGCCCTCTTCGACTATTTCACCTTTTATACGCCAAGAGAAGGAGACGTCCACAGAGCCTGATCTGGGTCCGAGATGGATCGTCGAGAAGAGTGGAGCTCTCAGACTCATAGACCAAGCTGATGGTGAGGCATGAGGAATGAAGACCCTCGTGCATTCTTCACTTCATGAGGATTGCCCAGCCATGTTTGAACGAAGTTGTTGGGAGCGGCCTGAGACCCAGGTCTCTACTAAGCGACACACCAACTTCCAGGCCCCAGCCTGGACTCTGCGAGTGAAGGTGGCAACTGACTCTTGCAACCACCCTGGCCTCCTGACCACCATTACAGGAAACGCCATGTTATGACCTGGAGGATGCCACACACAACACCAATCGAGATTGTGTTTCAGAGAATCGCTTGCAGGCCCCACCATCGGAAGAACTACGTGCCGAGGACTCCTCAGTCCCCCCACCACTGAAGAAGGCTGGAGGAAAGTTGCAAACGCAGTGGGTACAGAGGGAAACTTCCCCCACACCGTTGGAGACCATTAGATGGGAGCACGTGGCTGCAACGAGTACTCCAGCCAATCAGGGTCTCTAATTACTTCTCAACTACAAGGTCTTCTTCAGCCATACATCTTCTTTGCTTATGGTTGATGCTGACTACACATTCATGTACATTTGATGCTTCAGGCATGGGCTCAGCTTCCAGACTCGCCCAGGCTTATACAACGTCAGATGACCCTCAAAGGATGAGGGCTGACGCAACCTCACTCATGTGGTTTCCCAGAAATCCAGACCCTTCCTAACCGAACGACAACAAGATGTGCCCCACCTTCATCAGGTTGATGACACCTTCTCCCTCAGAACCTCATGAAGCCCTACACTTCAAGATACGCTCTACCGCGGTAAAGAGAGGATCTTCAACTACAGGCTGTTCCAGGGCAAAGAACGGCGTGTGGTGGAGAACGCACTTTGGCGATCCTGGCCAACAGGTTCCAGGTAACTTACTCTCACCACCCATGACAGCATTCGCCCACCACCACTGTGAGGAGCATCGTGAACCTACGTGCTGCCATCCTGTCAATCTCAACTGCGCACCGCTACCCAGTGTTGCAGAGACAGGCTCGTGGACCCGTCACCAAGGGCAATGGGACATGAACCTAGTTCTGAATGAGGCAAGACAAAACCTGATTAGACACTGTGGATGCTGCAAGGACCCCAACAGAGCATGCACCGGTGAAGGAAGAAGCAGCGGCAACCTACCTGCAACACCTGCGCGCAAACTCCCCAGCTGGAGCAGTTGCCAGTGCCCAAGACAGGATGTAGATGCTTAATGATGGTTCCTATCAGCCACTGTCTCATCACACTGATGAGATATGTGCCTTGTATGTTGAAGTGTCCTACAATGAACAGGCATTAACTAAAGAGGTTGTGTTTATGTTGAAATCTGTGGGATGACAATGATCTACATGTTATCTGATAATAAAGGAGCAACCAGCTGTGGCACCTGGAGGTGGAACCATACAGATCAGCCAAACTATACTTGCACTGATGCTATCATTCTCCACTGCTATCCCTAAGCCCCATCCCACAGCTTCATACCCATCCCAAAGGTCTCACTACCTGGCCCATGGCCCACAGGTAATACCATCCAAAGGGGGATCCTTACCCATCCCACAACTATCATCCTTACATCCACATTCTATCCACTTACCAATCCCACAGCTTCTTACCACATCCCACGGCCCTGATCATTACCCATCCCACAGCTATCCATCCCACAGCTCACTTTACCAAATCCCACAGCATGCAAAGGCTTAACCTTTTTTCAAAGTTTCTCCCAAACACTTTATAAGTAACAAAAAAACTGAACCACAGTTGTTAGCAAAAGATAAGACTTTCATTAATAACAAACTATGACTTAGATTAAAAAGCAAAATTGACCCAAGTACAAGTGATCTTAAGCAAAGATAAAAGTGAACAGGTAACAACTACAGTCTCTGGCACTCTTCTCAGTCACTCTGAGGATCGCGGCTAGCACCAGTCTCACATGTTAAAGGGCCAGATTGGGAGGTGCTGTTGCTGAGTGCTGGTGCTTGCGCCATTGCGTGCCTGGCCCCGAGAGCTACAACAGGAAAATGATGTGTTGCAGGGAAGCTCTCTGAGAGCTGGACTCCAGTCCCTATGTTGAGAGGGCCCTTCCTCAGATTACCTGGGATGTGAGGCTCAAGACCTGATGACAGATGTTCTGAGAAGGCTTGCTGTGGGGGAAGGACGGGTGGGTGGGCTGATCTGGTCTGCAGCTGGGTCAGACTGAGGCATTCCGTCGGCATCGATTGCGTCCGAGGAACCTGGCGTCATGGACTGGGAACGGGCTACCTCTGCCTGATGGAAGTCCTTAGTGGTAGGCATGGTCGGGAGGGCTATGTTGAATGCTTGTCGGAAGGGCCCTGTGGCAACATCGTCTGACGGTGGGACAAACCTGGCAGTGGGTTAGGAGCCAGGTTCAGCTGGGCCTGGAGGTGTGAGAAGAGCCGTGATCCATCTCCTCAGCGCCTTGACTGGGGCCTTGGGCATGTCCATGAGAGTCTGGCTCACGTACTGTATGAAGGGCTTGCAATTAGAAGATGGTATGGTCAGAAATGGACCAGCTGGGACGAGAGGAAGTCTGTGCTAGCTATTAATTGTAATCCCTGTACTCCAAGAGGACAGGGTGGCTCTGTCCCTCCGGTCTGCCTCTTCTGCCCACTTCTTTGGAGGTCTAGTGGAGCTGGGAGGTTAGGGGTGGGTTGGGCTTGGTGCTGCCTGGCGTTCTTTCTCCAAATCTAAACAGTGGATCTCCCCACGATTCCCTCCGGCAACGGGAGCTGCAGCTGTTAGGTCTCTGTAACTGGACCTCCAAAGACCAACCTGCCTGGACACGGTAGCGCTCTCCTGGTGGAGAGAGGAGTGCCTTCTGTCGGGCTGTCTGCAGGATGAGGGTTGACAGAGGGCTACTCCTTCGGTTGGTGGCATCTCACCCTACCAGGAAGGAGCTGCCAACGCTGGCCTGACACTTAGGTGCTCCAGTCCAGTGAAGCTTGGACAGCGGCCCTGCCCAGATTCCTTCAGGCTGCAGCTTCCATTACAGGTGCGTGAATTTTGTGCTCTCCACCACCAAGGGTACATCTGAAGTGAACCCAGGCTCTCCCCTTCTCTCTCCAGCGCTGCCTGCTTCCTCTTGGTGTCAACGATAGAGCCTAGTGGCCCTTTTCCAACAAGGTACTTGTCCTCCCGCCATTCCAGCACCTCCTCCTCATGGTCTCGGAAAGTAGACAGTACTATTTCCTCTCCCCCCTTCTCTATGCCTATGCCCCTTTCTCCCTCTGGCAGGGCGCTTCAGGGCCTTCAGCAGCCAGAGCGTTCGAGGGCTTGGGCTGAACCATCACAGCAGCAGCAGGACGAAGCACCAGCCAGTCACAGCAGCAGCTCGGCAGGAAGCACCAACAGCAACCAGCCAGCACCAGCAAGGAGAAGCGCTTCGAGTTCAGCGCCAGGGGGTGGATCGGTGTTCTTTCCTTCTTGCCAGGCTGGCAAGGATTAGCACCAGGCTTCCTATTGTTCCCCATAGGTGTTCTTCAGATGAATCTCTGCAGCAGGTCTTTCCTACTGCAATGCTGACTGGCTGCGAGCTGCCTCCTTGTTATATCACAGAGCTACGCATTCAATCCTCCCCGCATGCAGCAGTGTATGCTTCATGCATCCGCTAATGCATCCGCTATGCATCCTATAGGCCGTTCCTGAACGCATCCACGTCATCCACTATGCATCCGCTCCTTCCGCAACGCGGCCGGTTTGCTGTCTCTCCCCCAGAAGCCCTGCAGATGTGTCATCCGCTTCCAATCCACTTCCTCTGCAGGCTGTCTACGCGAACAATCTGTTTTAGCTCCCCGCACAATTCCCCACGTCGTTCCTTTCGTTGTGTCCGCTCTGTTTATGCAAAAATTTGAGGCACTTATTGAGAGCTGGACAACAACGGATGAAAGAAGTGCTCGTTCCACTGCTGTCCTTTTTGCTTACATTTTGCATCGATCAGGCCCAGTGTGACCTGCCCTGTTACCTTTCTTACTAAGTCTCTACCTTTACCTACCTGCTTGTCTTCTAGTCTCGCACTTGAAATGGTTGTGCCTCTATATTGTAATTCTATCCAGACAGGATGATGGACGTGATATGTGGGAAAATCACTTACCTTCTTTTTTTTGTAAGCAAACTGTTACTTGATAACAAAACAAAAAAAGATCAAACAACACACAGAAGAGAACAGAAAAGAAATTCAGAAAAAAAGAAAATGATGAAAAACTTACAATTCTCCACGATCGACAGTCTATGGTTCCTTTTTTGTTATCAAATATTGGTGATACATTTACAAAGACATATATTGAGCCATATATAATTATGACTTTACATTTTTATTTTAATTTACTAATATATTTTTCTATTTTTGTTCGACCCAATCATACCACGCAATTCCCATATATATATTATTCCACTCTAATATTCTATGTTTCTTTTTCCTTAAAATTTTGCTAAGGTTCATGCTGTCCATCTCTGACAGGCTGTTAGTTTCTGTCTTTAACATCTCCTGTGGAATAACTGCCTTGTTTTCAACAATCTGTGCAAAAGTTATTTGGGCTGCAGCTAAGAAGACCTGCGAGTATTCATATATAATTAACATTTTTAGATTGTCTAATTAAATACTCAGCCCTATAGAAGAATTCTGGTATTTGATATCATTGCTCCGCGTTATTTTCTCCTAAACACTTTTTTATTCTATGCCGACAGTATCTTTGGGATTCCAGTGCACGACCGAAACAAATAAAAATGTTCCCTGTTTCTTTTTCACATTACTCCAGCAAATTATGGATTCGATAGTTAGGAGACATTTTCGCTATTCTTCAGGGGAGTGAGAGATGTAATCTATAAAACATTGTATAGGCATTTATCTCTTATATGTTGTGATCTCTGTGTCAATTTATTATTCCGTTGTCCAAACTTTTCCCATTCTAATAATGTACATGCTACGTCCTATGTTTCTGCTTCAAGCTAATTTGCCTATTGACAACTTCCTCTTCTAGCTTCCGTCTCTAGTAAAGTAATTATAAATTTGTTAATATTTTTTATCTGGACCTAATAAAATTTATCGTATTTGTTGTGACCTTAGTATAAATTCCAATTTTTTTTCTTGTCCTGCTATATCTATTGATTTTTAAGTAAAGCCAGCCGGTCAATTGTGGCCCTGTTCTTGGAGATCTTGCCATGATTTTTAAAGTTCCCTTGCGCATCAAGAAGCGTCTTGATATTTTTGATCATTTATTAGAATCTAGATCTGTTTGAGACATGTATCGTTGACGATCCAAATTGGGGTTTTGAAATAATGGTTTTTTTTTGTTCCAAATTTAGCAATAAGGAATCGTCAATTTATTACGTTCTTGAAAGAAATAACTTCTGCTTAATTTCCCAATGTCCCATAAAAAATGCATGCCATCCCCGCGTGTAGAGATCATGCCTTCTAAAAGTAAATCCTTTTTATATCGATAGCATTACCACTCTTTCAAAACAGAGTAAGGAGGCTGACACTATAATATTAATCCAATTCTGGTGAGTGCCATTACCTCCCCTGCTCTTCATATCCTTGCATTTGCCTTTCGATTATCCTTGGTTCTTTCACCTTGCCGATAAATTGGTGATTATCTTGCTTAAGTTCTATGCAATTAATTTTATCATTTTAATTGGTATTGTTTGAATAAGTAATAAAATTTGGGCATGCAAATATATCATTGTTTATATAAGTGGCAATCCCTCCCTATAAGATTTGCTATTTAACCCATTATCTCTAAATGCTTTTTTTAACTTCTGTAATATTTATTATAGTTATTTCCATAGAGTTTGCATTGAGCCATCACACCAAATTCCTAGGTATTTTAAGCTTGTGTTTTTCATTGTTAATCCATTATCCTTTCCAATTTAGTTTTTGTTTTTCGGTTAAATTTTTTGTTATTAATTTCAGTTCGCCTCATTAATTTTGAGTCCTGCACTTTCCATGATCTACTCTTTCAGTAATTCCTTGACCTGTTTCAGTTGTCCCTCTATGAAAAATACTATATCATCTGCAAGATGACTGGAGTTTATATTTCTTCCTTTTATAACATTTAATCCTTTTTCTGGGTTGTCCAATTCGAGTAGTAATGTTCCAAGATAATTGAAGAGCAGGGGGCATTATATGCAGCTATCCCTGCTGATATATTCTCTATTTTTATTGAGTGGGTGTGCTCTCCATTAATTTAATATTCACCTTTGTGAAAAGTAATTTGTAGTCACGTTTCAAAACTTAGTTCTGTATGGAATTGGTAGGTTCAAGCTCTCTTTTTATTAGCCAAAAGGCCTCGCGGATTGGTTTAATTTAAAACTTCAAAAGGTGTCATTTGGGCCACAAGCCGCAGGCAAGCTGCTAAAAGGCTGCCGTTGGTTGGGCTACTTTCCGTATATGTTAGCTTACGAGTTTAATATAGTTGTTGTGGAACCGGTCTCACACACTTCTTTCCAGACTGAACATTTGGTGACGAAGGTGGGATATCGTAGAAGGTGAGACCGAAGCAGTGGGCGATCTGACGCCGAGCGAGAGAGTTGCTGGAAACACATGCCGCCGGCACCATTCAATCTGTTAGGAGGATTGGGAATCATAATTGATCGCTGTTCTTTATGTTTAAAGCAACGAAATGGAAGAATCTCAGACCAAGAGAGGGCTGTTTCTTACACTGCGGAACAGCCATTTTTAAAGGGTGAAGGCTCTGGTTGGAAACCCAGAAGATGTCAAACAGATGACCTTTGTGCGCTAACAATCTCTATCTT
>BHFT01041848.1:0-32113 GCA_004320025.1 Laticauda laticaudata | reverse complement strand
GGGAGGGGCCAGGGGGGTGGGGATTGGTGGGCCCTGTGCGTTGCTTGGCCCAGGGCGTGGCAGCAGATTGGTGAAGGCTTTTCTGGTTTCTTCCCGGAATGGTTGTGAGGTTGCTGTGAGCAGGCGAGGGCTGGCAGGAACAAAGGGGCTGGCAGGTCAAGGCTGGAAGGAAGGCTGGCGAGGGGAGGCTTGGAAGGAAGGCTGGCACCGTGTAAGGCTGGCACCAAGGGCTGGCAGGAAGGCTGGCAGGAAGGCTGGCAGGGAAGGGCTGGCTGGCATGAATGAACCAAGGCTGGCGTGAAAGGATGCACGACAAGGCTGGGCAGAGAAGGCAGGGCACCAAGGCTGGCAGGCTAGGTCCAGGAAAACCAAGGCTGGCAGGCAGGCAAGGAACCACAGCTTGCCGGAGAGGCAGGACCGGAAGGTGGCAAGGCAGGCAATGAACTGCAAAGCTGGTAGGCCAGGCAGGCACCGAAGGGCTTGCAGCAAAGGCTAGCAGGGGAAGGCTGGCAGCAAAGCTGGCAGGCAGGCAGATCACAGAAGGCATGGCATAGGCAGAGCGCCACATAGAGCAGAAGGCTAGCAGAGAGAGATAGAGACGACACAAGAGAGATTAAGAAGGCAGGATGACAAGGCAGGGAGGCAACGGATGTCATCAATTCCGCGTCAGCAAACAGAAGGATCATAACTAACACTCACTACCTAGAATAGGTGACCTGCTCCGGATGCTTTATATATAGTCCGACACACAGGTATAGATATACTGCCTCCGCTATGCCCGCACTTAGAAGATAAGAGATACCGGTATTAGGCTTCCGCTGTACAGCCCGCTAGGATCTTTTGCCGCTGCTGCATGCCGCTTCATACCGCTGTGCATTGCCGTATCTGCCATGGCAGCTCTGTATCCATTCCGCATGCCGCTTTGCTGGCTGGCGCTCCCGGGAAGCCCTGCGGATGGTGGGCCATCCGCTCCCATGGCCGCTTCCATAACTGCTAGGGCTTCCGTATCCGCATCTCACTTTTCCATCCGCTCTGCATTGCCTCGCCGCCCGTCCGTGGGTCACTTTCGTTGTTAGTCGCGCTGGCTGCTATCGGCAAATTTTTGGCCGTCACTTTTTGGGAGGAGTTGGATAAGCAAATCAGGATGAGAAAGCAATTTTTCTCGCGTCTGCTGCTGTGTCCTTTTTACAAACATTTTGCATCCGTTGGGCAGTGTGACAGGGCCTTTACTTTCTGATAAGTTTTGGGAACAAAAAGTTTAACCAAATATTAAGTTTATTTACATTACCTAAAATATTTTGCTCATAATTTATTGGTCAAAATGTGGCACGTTGAATTCATATATTCTGCTATTATGACTCCTACAATCTGTATTGGAAGGCATGTAGACAGGACATTTTAAAAATATTTTACAGTATCACACAAGGACACAGATTTTATCCTGTAATGAGAAAAAAACATTTGAGCACAGTACAGACAAAACCACATGTGAGAAACCAACAATTTTTAGCTGGTGAACATTTCATTTCTACAATCTACCTTTGATTGAGACTGGCCCATAGGGAAAGCATTTTCAGTATCAGTGTCAGGCGGTGCTCCATTCAAAATCCAAGAAAGAAATACTTAGACTCTTTAATTTAGAGAAAAGTTATCTTTTACTGAAAGTGAAGTGGTAGCAACCAGAGAATTCTGAATCTGAGAAATTAGGCGCGTAAATCACATATACAAAGTGATGGAAGTGTTACCACCCCCAATAGTTCAGATGAAACTTNCCCCCCCCCCCCGTTTCTTATGACAGCCGAGAGATGCAAAGCAATAGTAGAAGATCTTGAAAGCTGGCAATCAGTGAGCCATGAATAACTTTGCCTACTGAATAAAATAATGTGTCTAGCTTTTGTGTAAACATGATGGTTATGACAGGTCATGGTTGATAAACATCGTTAAATTCAAAGGCATAATAGGCCAATGCTAACTTTCTTTATTGTTTTAAAGGCTGCAAAAAAGGCCTTGAAACTCAGTGACTTAATGTGTATGTTAAATATCCTTAATCTGAAGATGGGATCCAATCTGGATTACTAACATCATAAAGAGTTAATATTTATATATTCAAATTGTAAAGCCTAATTTTTCCCCAATTCAGTTATTTTTAAATCAGGACACTTTTTTTTTTGTTCCATGAAGGTCACCTTCTTGAATTCCCATAAGAATTTATTAGCAAACAAACAACTCTGAAAGTCATTTACTACACTGGGAAAAGATATAGTATTTGCTAAGCCCTAACATTCAACACTTTTCTTTAAACATTTTTTAAAATATAACTTTGCTTTATTTATAATTTAGAAGATTCAGTTTTTAACTTAAATTCAACTGTGATGAGATCTCCATATGTGTATGTGTCAATGCTAGAGGTATAATGTGTGCTCAGAAACCCTTTCATGTTTATTTGAAATATGTTATGGACTTACATTTCTTAACAGGACTAGTTTTAGAGTTGAAAGACTATGAATCCTACATAACATGCTTAATCCATTCATGGATCCTTACTTTTGGATCGGCTAACACATACTAACAACTTCAAGAACCATCTTTTGCAGTATTATCAAATCCTCATCTATATTGTCCAATGAATCCTCATACTAAGAATAAGATTTCATGATATCACTGACTTCTTTATCATGGTTCAGGGCAGAAATATGGGATGTGGAATGGATTGTCTATCACACACATTCTGCATTTGGGAAGCCCGTTCTACACTGCCAGCGAAGAACTGAATGGGATGCTCAAGGATCCACAGTTGACTTTGGGGTTTACAAAACATCTTATTTCAGAACTATAATTTCAAATAGTCCTCCTATAATGCTGACTTACAACTACCCTTCTGTTGCAATAGGATTGATTCCAGCAAGAGAAGGCCTAAACAGTCATTCAGCATGTTGGACCCTTTATTAACCATCTTATTGGGTGTTTTTTTATATATAAAGAGATAGCTTTGAAGGCTGCTGGAGAAGTGGCAGAAGAAATCTGACACTGTAATTTCTTCTCTGAGATGAAGCACCTGCTCCTATCCTTGACCTCAGCCAGAGAAATATGACTAATTCTAAAGTCTCTGGAATGCTGTCTTAGGAATATAGGAATCCTTATTACTTTCAAATCCATATCAAGCTTCCTTTTCAAAATGGCAATATCTGCACTTTGCTCTCAGTGTTGGAAACAGCGATTAAATTCATACTTTGAGACAAGTCACTGGATAATGACTATCAATTCTAAATCTATACAATTATAAGACAAAGAGAAGTGTGCTGCAGATAGGCCTTACCTTCAATATCTTTTGGGACTGAATTGGAGATGTCTATTTACAGGTGGTGATTGTAATATGGCAGGTTGTTTTCATGGTGCTTTTGAAATTGTATTATCATTTTTGTGTGCTTACATCTTTCTTACAAAAATGGAGTGTTTGCCTCTTAGAGCTGGCTGAGGTGGCCTGAAGACTAAGTGGTAGATATTCTGCAATTGTGTATCTGATTGCTTGAAGGTTAGTGCACATAGGGTTCAGTGCTTATATCTTTACAATTTATATTGTTTTGTTTCCTGGTATGATTTAATTACTTATTAGTAACCTATGACTATCAATAATTGTTGTATCTTATGATTCTTGATGAATGTATTTTTTCCTTTATGTACACTGAGAGCATATGCACCAAAGACAAATTCCTTATGTGNCACTGAGAGCATATGCACCAAAGACAAATTCCTTATGTGTCCAATTACACTTGGCCAATAAAGAATTCTATTCTATTCTATTTATGAAGCCAACCATATCCAACATTGCAGTTCCACTTTAAATTACTTCACATACTTTACACTATGAATTTTCCAAACATTTTTTGTTTACATAAAAATAATTCAGAATAATTTCGGAACTACGAGATTTAAGAAATATAAAATGTTCTATATGTAAATGGTTGAATCCTAGACTACTGTTCTGATTGGTCCAGATAAGTAAGAAGTGGATTGGTTCACTAGAACCATCCAAAAAAGAGCGCTGAAAGGTGGCAACTTTAAAGGAATGCCATAGGCTGAAAGCAGGCAAGGCCAGCCTGTTATAAAAGCTGGCCTCGGCTCAGCCAAATGTCCTATTCGACTATCTGTTTTGAATAAAACCTTTTGTTGTGGGAAACCCGGTCTACCTCGGGTTTTCCGAACTAAACACTGGCGACGAAGGTGGGTTTGTCCTGACACGTGAAACTGCAACGCGTGATAGAAAGCCAGACGCCAGCAGAGATGGTTCTGGGAGCAACGCACCCGGGCCGCACTCCTTACAAGATCCCTAGCGCATGAGGATTTGGGAGTCATACACAGATCGCTTCAAAATGTAATCTGGAAAGCAATGAAATGATGACATCTCGGAAACAAGCAAGCGAGCTGTATCCTCACCCATTGCGGACCCACGGTGTTCAAAATGGCAAAAGCCCCTTGCGAAGCCCCGAGACGTTAAAACAACTATACGTGGCCAGAACTACAAAGAATCCCAAAGCACACTACGCTCTGGTAGTGTCAAAGTTAATAAAGCGGCATGACTTCTACCGCAGAACCAGCGAGAGGGGGAGACCGTCGCCGATTTGTGCTGCTCTAAGGCAAATAGGGGGTGAGTGTGACTTCCTAAACATCTGCCAAACGATGAAGGGA
The DNA here is from genome assembly GCA_004320025.1 of Laticauda laticaudata. Taxonomy (NCBI): domain Eukaryota; kingdom Metazoa; phylum Chordata; class Lepidosauria; order Squamata; family Elapidae; genus Laticauda; species Laticauda laticaudata. Next base: position 27,427 of record BHFT01041848.1, on the reverse strand, counting down.
TTGCGTGGTATTGGGGCTCAGAGACATTACAGCGCAAAGTAAGCTGTTAAACAAGCCCCAACGCACTGTGAACCGAAACAATTGCGGAAGCCATGGCCGCCGAAGCCGCAAAGAAATCGGCGTCACAATGAAGAAAATGAACAAAAATGGCGAAGAAACCCCAAACTACAGAAAGGAAGCAAGCCTACCACTCAAACCACCCACTTCGAGAGTCGAGAGAGAAACCGAATCAAGCGAGGAAGACGACGAGTCCACCGCTGCTTCGCAAAATAAAAAAGAAAGCGCGAAAAGAAGGAAATGCGGGAATGCGCTGGCTGCGGAGGAAACCATGCCCGAGCCGCAATGCAGATTTCTCGACGCTATCTGCAATAGTACGTAAAAAACGTGGCACATCGAGAAAGTCCGCAGAAAAACAAAAAAAACTATAGCCCACGGAGACGCAGAAATTCCCCCAACACGAGCCCAAGCCAAACGAGTGAGAGAAAGTGCAAACAAGAAAATGAGCCCAATACACACCAAAAACCGTCACTATACGAAAGCGCTCAGACGGAAAAGCGGCAAGAAGTTAAAGTGACTGTAACAATCGAAAGGAAGCCCTGTAGATGGAAGGTGGACCCGGGTCCTTCCTTTCTAATGGTTTCTTGGGATACCTTAAAAAGCTGGTCCCAGACTCAAAATCCGACCAATTACAAAAACAACCTTTGACCTCCTCAAGACTATCAGAGAAACCGATCCCTGTAATGGCATGGGCAATTTTTGGCACTTCAGAAGCAACAATGTCAAATAAAAGACTGCCGCTACAATCGTCGACCGGTGACAGACCGAGCCCCTGGCACGAATGTTCGCACCCTTGGGCATCGGATGACCGGGGTCGATCGAGTAACTACAACCGGTTGGGAAATGAAACATCATCGCGAATTCAAGACGTTTTGGACGCTCAACTGGCAAAGTATCGGGAGAACCCATATTTCTTTCCCTAGATCCCAAATAAGCCCCAAAGACAAGATTAAAAGCCAGCACGAGTTCCCCTTTGCACTAAAGGCAAAGATAGAGGACAACTCGACAACTAATAGCCCAGGGGGTGTTGGAAGCCTGTGCCCACGCCAAATGGGAAACGCCTAATTGTTAACAGCCATAAAAACATGACGTCCATTAGAATCTGTGGTGACTATAAGGCACCTGAACCACCGCCTTACAACACAAAGCGCATACCCGGTGCCAGCATCCACCATTGCTTCCTCTCTGGCATAGGGCAAAGTTTTTGCTAAACTGGACTTGGCGCACAGCTATCACAAACTCCCAGTGGACCCAGAGACAGCAGAAGCGCAAACCATATCACTCACAAGAGTGCATGTCAAATGCCACCGCTCCAATTGGAGTAAGGGGCACCGGGCATTTTTCAAAGTTTGGAATGGAACGTCCTAATGGCATACAGGGGGTCATTCCCTATTTCCGGACGACGTCTTAATCTCAGCCAGAGAGGAGACCCACTTAAAAAAACAGACTCACAGAAGTACTAACCAAATTTAGGGAAATCTGGCCTTAAAGTAAAAAAAGGAAAAATGCTGCTAATGAAAAAAAAAAGCATTGACTCTTGGGGCTACCTTACTCAAATAGATGGTGAGGGCATCCACCCTACAGATAAAAAAATCAAGGCAATAAAAGAAGCACCTTGAACCGAAAACAAAACAGAACTACAACCTTTTAGACTTATTAATTTTATTCATGTATTTCGCCAAACAAGGCCACTATAGCTGAACCGTTACACCGTCCTTTTAGATAAAAAGGCAAAACTGGCGTGGGGTAGCAAAGAAAAGGAAAGCTTTCCAAAATATAAAAAGTTGCTAACATCAACAAAATTCTCATCAATTAGCAACACACGCCCTTAAGATGACCCTGCGACGCTTCACCATTGGAGTAGGTGCCGTCCTAAGCCACCAACTCCTGATGGCAGAGAAGCCCCGTACGCATATATTCTAGGAACCTATCAAGACTGAGCGAAATTACAGTCAATCTGGACAGGGAAGGCCTAGCAAAGTCGCTGGAGTCTAAACGCTTCCGAATATCTGTAACCGGCGGGCTTTCAAAAATATATACGTATCACAAACCATGATGGGAATTTTGGCGGGAAACAGCCGACGCCTAACATACTGTCCCAAGAATGTCTAGATGGGTCCAGAGTCATGCAAGCCTACTTCCTATACTCTGACACATCGACCAGGGAAACAAATTTCCTTCATGCGGACGCTTTGAGCAGAGCACCCCTGCCAACCACTTGATGAAGACCGCGGCACCAAGCAATGACACGCTAAAAATAGAGACTTGTCCCGATCTATCCCATCCCTGCCTATGAGTCGCAAGAGCCACCGCTAAGGACTCATTGACTGCCGTATTCTTGCTGGTAAGGTAAAAGGCTGGCCCGGAGACACAAAAACTGAAAAAACTTTAAACCCGTTCCGGTCCAGACAGACTGAACTTTCTATTCAAAAAGGGGTGTTTGATGGGGGAGATGGGTGGTCACCCACATGCAGCCCAGGGTACTAAGGGGTGTGCTACGAGGGGGGGGGTTTTCCCCCGCCCCCTGGGGGAAAAAATGGTTTTTAAAAATGAAAAAAAAAAAAAAGCCCTGGGGCCAAGGAGCTCAGTGTTGGTGGCCAGGTAATTGATAAGGAAAACATTAGATATGGGTAATCTCTTGCAATAAATGCCAGGGAATCAGACCTTCCCCCAAAAAGCACCCCACAGGACGGGAGACCCTAAGGGGACCGGGTCTAGAATTCATATTGACTCGCGGGTCCAACCAAGGGCATACCTTCTGGTTGTCGTTGATGCCTACTCAAAGGCTTGAAGTAAAAATCAGCCATCAAAGACAACAGAAACCAGCTACTAAAAAATTAGACGACCTTTTCGCCACCCCCGTCCTACCAGAACGTTCTTGTCCATCAGACATGGACCACAACTAACAAACTTGCCATTCAAGCAATACCTAGCCTCCTAGGTATCAGACATGCCCTAACCGCGCAGCCACCATCCGGCGAAACGGCAGAGCCGAGAGAATGGTCCGGATTCAAAAAGAAGGCTAGAAAGAATGGACATAGGGATCCAACAAAAGTAAACGCGTACTCACAACCCACACATAATGCCCAGTACAGTACTAACAAGTCCCGGCGAACATTACTTATGGGAACGAAAATACGATCACAACCTTGACCAGATTTTCACCCAAAATTAACCCAGAAAACCCCCCTGATTCCTCCACAAAGTTTAGGCAAATTCGAAATAAGGCGACTTGGTATAACCGCAAAGAACTTCACAGGTGAACGTTGTGGGTACCGACAAATTAACCAAAATTACAGGCCCACAAATACCTACCGTTTAATGAACTACGATGGCAGGGATTGGAAAGCGGCACATGACCAGCTCGATCCCGAATAATGAGAGGCCCACAGACAACACAAACCAGTCGCCAACAATACAGATAACCTCAAACCAGGGTGGGGGGGAACGGCGAAGAAGTTAATAAGAACCATTTAAAACCAAACAAATGAATATAACCAACAAAAAGAGCAAATAAAAGACTCACTGTTAAGAGACTTGCGGAAGAGCCATCGGAAGGGGCCAGCCAGCAGTCAACCTGCCAAAATGGAAACGGGTGGGAGCGGAAAACCGCCGGGCCTAAGCAACTCAGGCGGCGGTAAAATGGCTGACTCACCCTTCAGACGGTTCCAGAGCGAAGATAGGAAAACATAGCACTCCCACGAACAGGTCGAAGTCTTCCGCAAGGAATGAACGGCGCAAGTCTAATCGAGTTTAGAGAAGCCCACCTACCTGCGTGACTAGTACACGTAGGACTGAACTAAGAGGGGAAGGGGTGCTATATGTAAATGGTGAAATCCTAGACTACTGTTCTGATTGGTCCAGAATAAGTAAGAAGTGGATTGGTTCACTAGGCACCAATCCAAAGAGCTGCTGCAAGGCGCAAATTTAAAGGAATCATCGCTGAAAGCAGGCAGTGCCAGCCTGTATAAAAGGCTGGCGCTGGTAGCCAAAAGTGTTCCTATTTGTGACTACTGTTTGAATAAAACCTTTTGTTGTTGGAACCCGGTCTACCTCGTGTGTTTTCCGAACTAAACATAAAATAAAAAGAAAAGTATGAAACATTGAATGACAGTGTTGCTATTTACTACATCTGTAGGTGAAATTGTGAAAAAGCGTAAGCTGAATAAGACTTGTCAGCTATGGAGAAATAAAATTGTACTATAGTTGGAAAAATATTTGATTCATATTTATCAATGTATTTTATCAGTTATGCCAAAATTTTAATTATAACTATACTTTGTTACTTGGAAGTTTGATTGGCAATAAGCATATTGATTTTTTGGGAACCTGTCATCAAAAAAGAATATCTGTCCCGTTCTCCCCCCCCCCCAAAAAAAAGCATAGAAGTCNCCCCCCCCCCCCCAAAAAAGCATAGAAGTCTCAAATTATCCATTACTATGTGCAGAACAAAGAGTGGTTATTATATTATGTAAAGATCTAACTGTTTTGAGACAATAATAGTAAAAAAGATTGAAGTAAAGGGAAGAGGAAAAAGACTAGCAACAAGATGGATAGGGTCGATTACAGTGGTAATGAATGCATTGTGTGGAGACTTGTTTGGAATCAGATTAACTGGAAAGGGTCAACCTATGTGGTTGCTAATATCTAATTGATAGCAAATCATAATCATCATCTTCTTCCTTCATCCTCTTCCTCCTCCTCCTCCTCCTCCTCCAATTTTAAGATGATTAAAGGATGCAACATAAAATTTAATGGAAGCTAGCATATTTGCTCATGGGGAAGTAAAAAAGGAAGTTTGGGAAAGAGAAACTAACAGTGCTGGAAAAAGAATGTTATTATGTAGTCTACCTTGGTTAACAGCTATTAGCTAAAAGGACAAAAATGTGAAGCAGGAAGGGGAAGAGAAAGTGGTGGTGCTGGACACACTTTCCAAATATAATTGCTGACATTACTAAACAGCTCTTGAACATCAAACTATTAGCAAGTTTTGAATAACTTGTATTCATCTTTCTGTTTTCTCTTAATTTGTATTTTATTAATGTACTTATCTGTACTTAATAATTACATAATGAACCTGCAAGCTGTAGTTCACTATATCTTTGTTGCACAAACATCCTCTTGACAAGTGAGCCTGTTGTTCAATAAATTATGGCATGTCCTTTAACATACATTGGGCATGCTAAAGCAAGGTGTATGTGAGCTAAATCAGAGTAATGGAGTAAACAAAGATAATTTCACTTTCCTGTCATGTTCCCATTACCCACTCATACAGATTGTAATTTTTTCAGTGCATAATTGCAATAGGGATAATTGCAAGACAGATAACTGGGATCAAGATCCACATTTTGAAAAGTCATATCTGATTGATGCACTTGACTTGTTGGTGATAAAATTGAGCCCTTGCAAAATTTGGGTTAATTAAGTTCTTTTTGACTCTAACTATAATATAGGCTCATTCAATATTCTTGCATTTTACACTAGGATAAAAAAATATGAATTGAAGTTCCATTAGGATAAGAGTACATTTTGGGAAGAGTTGAAGCATAATTTATTCTACTAACTTTACAAATGGTATATTTTATTATTCTGGATCTCATTTCAGCTTCATGGAATGATAATTAACCCACTGTTTTAGCAATAGCACTTAGACTTATATACCACTTCCCAGTGCTTTACAGCCCTCTCTAAGCAGTTTATAGTGTCAGAATATTGCCCCCAACAAACATTTTAACCTATCTAAGAAGGATGGAAGGCTGAGTCAATCCGAGCCTGGTGAGAATTGAAATCTCACAACATTTCAAATGAGAACACTACAAGCTCATGAGATTTGGCAATCTTTCCACCGCTTTCAAGATTTCTTATTAATTTTTAAGATCTGATAAAACAGCCAAAAGGGAGCTACTGTCCAAATCACAAATGCCCAAGGTTGCTTTTGCCTTTCATAGATACTTCAAGGTAATAATAATTTAATAATTTATTAAATTTATATGCCACTAAACTTCCAGCAACATTGGATAGTTTACAAATTGAAAAAACCTTTTAAAAAAGAATAAAGATGGCAGAAATAACAACATTGGATGGGAACAAAATGAAAAAAAAAGAAGAAAAAAGAAAAAAAAAGCTTTAATCACCTTTGCCCACACAAAATGTGTGGATCTACATCAAATACATTTGGAACAAAAAAATGTGATAATTCTGGGAAATTAGTCACAGTTAATATCCAACATGCTATTCATGTATGTTCATGCTATTCATGTATATGACATGTATATTCAAGGCTTAAAAAAAAAAAACCCTTGAAATCCCACCTCTTTTGTACATGCATTGAAATCATATCTAGATACAAAGGATGTCATTTTTAAAAAACTTGATGGATGCCAACTACAGGTAGTTTTTGATTTATGACCACTATTGAGCCCAAGTTTCCACTGCTAAGCAAGACAATTGTTAAATGAGTTTTGCCTCATTTAAGACCTTTCTTGACATAATTAACTGTAGTTATGTTTGTAACACAGTTGTTAAGTGAAACTGACTTCTCCATTGATTTCGCTTGTCAGAAGGTTGCAAAAAGTGATCATGTGACCCTGAGAACACTGCAGCCATCATAAATACATGTCAGTTACCAAGTGTCTGAATTTTGATCACATGCTTATGGGGGTGCTGCATGGGGATGCTATGGTCATGTTAAAAATGGTCAAAAGTCACTTTTTTCAGTTGTAACTTCAAACAGCCTCTAAGAACAGTAAGTTGACCACTATCTGTAGGAGGAAATATATTCTGTTGCATGAGAGATCCTATAAATTTGCTGTAGCTATGAAAATAAAAATAGCTACTCTTGGGCCACCCATCACCCTGTCTTTTTATTCCACTGCAGTGCATGGAAAAAAGATATTGGATTAGCAATTTTGTGTGCCAGCAAGTTCTGCTCAAGAAGGCTTATGATTTATTTTGTATAAACATTTGGAAAGTAATAGATGTTGTGAAGTATTATTTTTCACAGGTAAGACACCTGGTTTTGTTTCATTTAATTAAGTATCAATAAATAGCTACATTTAAAAACAGAACATCTTTCACCTATCACCTACCAAATATTCATTAAGAAATATTAAGAAATATTGATAGCTCCAACTCAAACACCCCCCCACCAGGCACCCAGGTGAAACCCAGCTTGCTAATGAAGAGCAGCTGTCCTTTCACACGGAGCCAAGCTGCACTGAAAGCCTCCAACACAAGAACAGAGGGTTGCCAGCCAATCAAAGCCACAAAACAGACAGAAGAAACCAGAAACACCAATCAATCAAACTCCAAGTCCAATGAACACAGACCCAGGCTCATAGCCAATCAGAATGGACCAGCCTCAAATTTGAAACCAGGAACTGTGAGACACACTTCCATACAGAAGCCTGAGGATGGCAGATGAGATTCTGCTGAAACGTTGCTACAACTTTAACAGAACTACAATGAGCTACAACTTTAACAAAGTTGTAGCAACGTTTCAGCAGAATCTCATCTGCCATCCTCAGGCTTCTGTATATATATGTGTGTGTGTGTGTGTGTGTATGCTTCATTGACAGGATAAAGAATTAGTATTTTTGTTGAAATCCAAAATCAAAGAATGTGAAACTTTTGTGTCATTATGCATTTTTTTATCCCTTTGGAAAAATGAACACAACAGTCTTTACATTATGCACTATTGTATTCAATTTTAAAAAGGTTTAAAAATATACTTAGGGCTGCACTTTTAGAAACCTTTGAAATTAATATTAGAGTGAGTGAAGTAACAGCACTGTAATATCCATAAGAACAATCACCATAATCTTGATATTCTTTTAAATATTTAGAAATGGTTTATTATAGTTTTACTGGGTTTTGGCCTAAATAATTGTATCTAATTCTTTCAGAGTTCCTTCAAGGTTTTTTAAAAGGCCCTTTTACTATATTTTAAATTATTTCTTGCTTTTTAGTAATTTCTCTTCCTTTTTTTCCTAGGCTTTTAATACTGCAATATGTTCCATTAATGTCTTTCATTTGAATAGATATGAAAAACTCCTTTATACTTTCAGTAAACCTCTCATCGCAATTTAGGCTTCAAGTTAGACTCTGTAACTTAATTATATAGGATATAGGAAAAAAAGTAAAAGGAATCCCTACAGATTTTACTCTGCTCATCATTTTCTGACTATAAGAGGTGATGCTCATCTCCATTTTAAGGCTATTGATCCAGTGCTGCCTGAAGACATTTCCATCATCATGTGGCCAGCATGACATCATGAAACACTGTTATTTTCCCACCAAAGTGATACCTATTTATCTACTCACATTTGCATGCTTTTGAACTGCTTGGTTGGCAGGAGTCTCTTCTTTTGGTAGAAATCAGCCATTTTAAAGCTCTTTCAATGTAGCTGCAGCTTTTGTCTCTATCTAATTCCCTTAAGTCAGCACAATTTCAGCTGGGATTACATCAAACATTCCACTGAAAATAACAGACAGTGTATAAATATACACTGTATTGTAAACTTATTGGATGGTTTACCAACCAATAAATTTAAAATATGTTTTAAACCAAGTTGTGATGCACCTTGGCCAAAACTACCTCTGAGAATCATATAAATCTCAGAATATATACAAAACAGTTCAAAGGATTTCTTATTCTCCTATAAGTAGCATTAGTTGAAAATCATTTCTTTAGTAATTCAGACAGAGTTTTCTACATTCTTTATCATCCTTATAGCTCTTTTTATCAACTACTCTTAAATTTCTTAATTTCATTGAATTCAAGTACTGATTCATGAAATTTATAGTTTTTCCAGTTTATAAAAAAAATGAAACAGCATTACTTCCTGAATGATACAGGTGTCAGCTTTTTAAAAAGTGTAAAAGACATATGTCTGCTACATACCATATTTGTGTACTCTGGTACATTTTTTCCAATGGAAAATTATTTATTTATGAGGTATGAATGTCATTCTTGGAATCATAACTAACACTCAAGGCAGCTTATGGCAGAAAGATTACAAGAAAGACAGACATAAAAATGAAGATGAACAGATAATCTTATATTTTGTTTCTCATGATAGCAATCCACCAAAAACAGTTTTCAAGCAAAGTCATGTATCAAAAATCAATTAAATATCAAGCTAATACACAGAAATTCTTTTTAAAAAATATATTTCCAGAGGTAGCATTCATCAGGTTCTAACCAGTTCTGGAGAACCAGTAGTGGAAATTTTGAGTAGTTCAGAGATCTGGCAAATACCACCTCTGACTGGAGTTTTTACAATATCCTTCCCCTGCCATGCCCACCAAGCCATGCCCACAGAACCGGTAGTAAAAAATTTTGAATCCCACCACTGTATATTTCTTCTTATAGGCTAGTAGAAGATAATAGACCTGTAAGAGAATGGGAGTGATAAAAGAAAACCACATGGAAAACATAAAGAAAAAAAATGTAAGTTAATTCACAAAGGAATTCAGTTTAACCAAACCAATTAGACAAGAAATGGTTTTTCAGATCTTCTAAAAAAATGTAAGAAGGGCAAGGGAAGATTGTCCCCTTTTAATACCATGATCCACAAGCCATACTCATTTTTGGTCATCTCTTAAGAGCAACAAAAGGAAAGTAAGCAATGTATAAAGGTGAAGTAATAGACAAAGAATGAATAGGGTATCATTTCCACTTTGTGAGGTGGAAGCAGATAAAAAAACCACCAAAAGATTTGTTGATCCAAGGAAAACAAGGTTTTATTCACGTGTCTGCAGAGACGGGTCCCCTCAGGCATTGAAGGAACACAGAGCAAAATTCAGGCAGCATTTTTATCCCCTCTTACGAGGCCTTGGCTCACATTCTTTCTGTTTTCAAATTGCTACATATATTTCGAAGGTTCATACTAGCTCCTTATCTAGCAAAAGTAGTTATACGGTTTCTGACATCGCAGCACTTTATTACAGTTCCCCATTGTTCTAGCCTTATCTTGTTTTTTTCTCTTGTGCACAAACTGGAACACTTTCTTATTTAGCAGAACTACTGAGTTTTGAGACACACTTCCTTATTCAATTCAATGGGCCATCCAACATGGCTTCGGTTCTGCTCACAACTTTCATATAGAAATGGATTGCAGAAAGATTCACTTAATGGAAAAATAGGACCATTTGGAAAATATAAATTAATAAGCAGAGCAATCAACTTGGTGGCCAAGGAGATTTAACTGAATTCAAATCCATTAATTTGAAGCAGAATTAGCTATACTTTAGCTTAGAAAAAAAAAACCTGCTAAGTGGCTTTTAAAAGTTATTAGTACAACAGAACTGGTCATCAGGTTGCAATCTAAAGAAGTGGTTCAGAAAGCAACAAACAGGGGAACAAAGATGTCCATAGCCAATCACAAAACAACAAAGATGGGACAGAGATTACCATAGTGGTAACCAAATAACAAAAAAGGTATCATGATGTCAGTATGTAACGTGGGCCCTTTTGTGCTTGCAGCATGTCATATGCAAGTGCATTAGACATGGAGTTTATGTTGCAAGATTGTGATGCAGGTTTTGTCACATCCACCTCACTCATCACCTATTCAATCTGTCTAGGGAGGAAGGGGAAATAAATACTCTCAAAAACAGTTCTCTGAATAATCAGTGTGGGTGGAAATATTTCAAAATGGCTGCTGTTAGAAACAGGTCTAAAGCAAAGACTGATCTATATGACCTGCTTGCTCAAAGCAAAGAAGGACCACAGGGCATTTCTAGAGGGAAAAATGCACAACATGGTCATCCACCTTCATCTAATTCATCCAAAAAGCAAACACCAGTTTTCTGTTTCTGTTATATGTAAAAAATAGTATTTTTTCATCTGTTTTCTTTATATGAGTTTCTTATAGGCATATTATATCAGCATTTTGTTTGATTAGTATAGCTATTATCCCTTTCCTTTTTCTCACAGAGTTTAAACCATTTATATTAACTGATAGTAGTTTCTTTTCTTCTTCCATTTAATTTGCCTTGTAATGGCTCCAGTCTCTCCTTGTGCCTGAAGATGTGTCCTACTTTCTTCTCTCTCCTGATGCAGATGAGTATTTCCTTGATTTCCTAAAGTTCCATCTCTGTTCTTATGATAGCCTTGATCTTCCTGGGAGTTTGTTTCCAGTTTCCAGTTTTTCCCTTCTGCTCTGGTCCACCAATCGCTCATAAAATTCCTGGGCCTTTTCCATGGAGTCTATTTTAATTTTCCTTCCATTCCAAAAAACTAACATCCCCTCTGGGATTAGCCATTTAAATACGATTCTTTTCTGATTTAGATAAGCTGCTAAGAACTTGTAGTCTTGTCTTTGTTCTCTTACTCTTCTTGGTATTTGTTTGAGAATCAAGACTTATCTTTATACGTGATTGTTTCATCTCTTGACATCCTATATATGATATCTCGGACACTCCTTCTCGCAAATCGTATGTGGACTTCTCTTGGGCATTTGTGGCATCTCGCATAATTAATACTAATCCTGTAAACTTCATCAAACTCCCTTAAGAAGTTATCTTTATCCTTTTCCAATGGTCCAGCCAGTATTCCTGCCATTAGTTGTTCCAGGTTTTCTTCTTTGGATTCCACTACATTTTGGAATCTCAAGTATGTAGTAGCCCTGTCCATCTCTAGGTAGACCAGTGAGTCCTCCCTTTCTTTACTCACATTCTTTAATTCTTCATCTATCCTTTCTAATTTCCTTTCAGTTCATTCACCCCTTTTCTCTACCACTTTTATTCAAGTCAATTTAAACTCCGTTATGCTGAGAGAAAAGGGATGCAGTGACTCAATGGCTAAGACGCTGAGCTTGTTGATCAGAAAGGTCAACAGTTTGGTGGTTTGAATTGCTAGCATCACGTAATGGAGTGAGCTCCCATTATTTGTCCCAGCTTCTGCCAACCTAGTAGTTCGAAAGCATGTAAAAATGCAAGTCGGGACCATTTTGATGGGAAGGTAGCAGCATTGTGTGTGTCTTCAACATTTAGTCCCACCGACCACATGACCACAGAAACATCTTTGGACAGTGCTGGCTCTTTGGCTTTGTAACAGAGGTGAGCACCGCCCCCTAGAGCTGGAAACAACTAGCACATGTGTGTGAGGAGAACCTTTACCTTTACCTATGACTGAGAGGGGAAATTCCTATGGGAATGATAGTGAGTAATTCAAACATCTCTGATAAAACAAGTGGCAATATTTAGATTCATAGGCTCTGTAATATTGAATTGTACAAACAAATGGGGGTGGGAGACCTGGGCCACATAATTTTAGTATTTCTCTAACACTAGTTTTAGTTTTTTTTAAGCCTTAAAACCTAATTACATGAATAGGGCAGTGAGTCACTTGTGAATGTGTGACTAGTCCTGCTCAAGGTTACCCAAGTTCTCCTTCCAAGGAGTTTCAACAAAATCTACTTCTTTGTCTTCTTATTTAAGTGTAACTGTAATCTTGGAATGGTCCAAATCAATGTTAAATATAATGAAAATTCCTTCACATTACAGTTCATTCTAAACAATCCATCTTCTTTGAGGAGTACCCTATTGTTTCTAGAAGATCATCAAGAAACAAACCCTCTGGTAACAGCCTCCTCTCTACCAGGGGAAGGATAAACAGGAAAGCTGGGTCAATAAATGAGAAAGCAGCAGCCATCCAGGACGACACCCTTTGGAGGAGCCCAGTCACCTCTGTCTCATTCACATTCACTGATTGGGAATTGCCCAGGTTTGAATGTTTGCTTTTGCAACCAAGGAACCCAATATCTCTGGAGATAACCAATTTTGGCACATTAGCACAATCTTTAAATACTTTTGAAGGACAGCAATAGCACAATTAAAACAGGTCTGCTTTTATACAATGCTTTGAAACGTCAAATGGTCACATAATAATAGTAGAACTTTCCAGGAATTCTCAAACTATTCTGTTCCTATGTTATTGAAATTGGTGAGCAAAAAAAATTCAGCACATTTGCTCTGCAGCATCACAAGAGATTCTGAATCAATGAGGTAAAGTTCTCATCGTTTATTATTTTCAATCTTTCCATTTTTATGTGAACATTTCCAGAAAGAATAAGATAAAAATCAGAATAAAGAGATTTCAGCATTTCTAGGCTGCTATTATTATGGTTCTTTAGTAAGTATCGCCTTTCCTTTTGGGTTGGAGTTTTGAGCAAGAGGATTTGATAAAGTCAAGACCTGCTCCTCTTCCTACAACCTTGGTGCAGTATTCCAACATTCTGAGCCCATTCAGACTTTACACATGCTTGCAACTGGGCAGGCTTTGGAAATGATCCAGGACAGGTTTTGCAAGCGGTAGCAGGTGGCAGATTGGAAAATTCAAGTGGGAACTCAGTTACAATAGCAGTAGTAACAACAACAATAGCAGCAGCAATAACAAAAATAAGGATTCATTTGTTCTAACCCAATCAATATTTTGGACTTATATCAACGGCATCAACATCAACCATTTTGGGTTAACTTGGGCTACGTTGCCCAAGTAAGGGTGGTAAGCTGTTAACAAGCCAGAACTACCCCACAGTAAAAACTTCCTGGTAAGAGAAAAGGAAGGAGAAAATATTGATAGAAAGCTTCCAGTCAGAGAGAACAGCAACCAACTCACCTCGCAAAGGAATTGTGATAAAGCCTCTCTGCAATATTTACTCTGGAGAACACCCTTTGGAGAGTAGCAGAACTTAAATTCTGAGCAAGCGTGTCTTGAACTTGTCACTTGGAGACAAAATTCTTGCTCAAGGATACCCTTGAAAGGATAACATGATTATTTTGACCAATATACCAGAACCAAATTTCGGTTTTAACCTAAGCAGCTCCTGCTTTACTATGCAAATTAGATTTTCTAATCCAGAGACGACAGACAGCCAATATGTATCATCCAGAGATGGCACATCCTACCAAATAGGGTGGGTACAAAGTATACTGGAACCTAATTTTACTACTAGTGCACAATAAGTATAAAATTATATTGAAGCTTTGCATATAGCTTCAGCATGTTTACTGAACATTTCTGTGACAAATCCAGGATGTATTTCAAATACTTTCACCAAAACACAACAACAACAAAACTTTAGGGACTAATTAATTAGTTTTTTTTTATTTTTTTCAGCTTACTGGAATGCATGGGTTTAAATTTAACATACGAGTTAGATCAATACTACTGGGTAATTCTTAACATGGTGTGGTTTCCATCCTTCCTTCCATCCTTGGGACCTGAGAAGAAGGAAGGATTGGGCAGTACCTTACAAGTGGCTCAGCATAACCGATGGAAAGGAAGGCAAGGTGACTGAAAAGAACTAGGAATGAAGAGTATCTTTTCAAAACAAAAATTGATACAAAAATTCTTTGCCTTTTATTCATGATTTATTTAAATTTATTATAGCTACCCATTCTCGTTGATGGGGGGGGCTTACAAACAATAAAAACAATTAAAAGCATACCACCCCATAGGCAGCCTAGACCAAAATAATCAAACCATAACAAATCACACCAAACTAGAAACCGCACAAACACAACACTCCCCATTTGGAGACCAAAGTTTCAGAGGATGTTGTACATATTTCCATGGGGGGAGTGGGGAGGTATAGAATGCCAGCTTCCCAGGTCCCATAAAATGACAATCTTTAATAGAAGGGACCTGGAGCATGCTCATTCTTCCAGAATGCACTTGCCGGGCATAAACAGGCTGTAAATATTTAACAATTTGGTATAATATTGTGTCATACCTCCAGCCAGCCAATGGAGATTAGTATCCACCCAGGAGATTAGTATCAGGACCTTTTACCATGTTTGTCAAATTTGCAGGCATTCCAGAGCTGCTTGCCTGCTAGGATTGCAACACCTTTGTTAAATGGGATGCTATCAGATTTCAGCAGCAGTTGAAAATGTTCTTAATTTGGAACAGAGACCAAAAGCAGAATCGTTAAGGGTAGCAAATCTGAGATGTGCTTTCAACTCAGCCAGCCAAGCATAATAGCAAATATCCTGGAGCATAACCACAAATTCTTGGTCTCCATAACCACGTGCCCTGGAAACACTTTTTTAAAAAAATTAAGAAGGAGGGATTTTGCTTAACAGTGATTGCTGACAGAATGTTGCCGTTTCAGTTCTAGGATTGGAGGGAATTACGGAAGTTTGCTGCTGCTTCCTGCTGGACCTCTCTGTATTACTATAGAGTCAATGTTTTGCATCTTTTTTAGGAGAGAGGAAATTTCCTAACTTTTATTATTGCCACCAATTCTCTCTCCTGTCAAAAAAACCCCATAATTTTAATGCAATCAGAACATATTCTGTCGTGCATAAAAGTAGTATGAGAAATATGCTTCCGTTTTATGTACAATGAATGCAAGTTTAGAATACATCATTCTTCAGTCTTTGCACTTAGAACACATAGATCCCCCTTGAAGCTCTTCCAGCAAACCTCATCTTAGATTTTCTAGTCAGGTTCATAATCCCTATAAAATCTTTCCCCATATTACATTTTCCTGCTTATATAAGCAGCCTCTTGCTTCACCTGTCTCCCAGCTTCTGGGTTCATGCAATCCATTACTTTCTCCTTAGCAACACACACACACACGCACACACTCATTTAATATTACAACCTAAAACTATAGTTGCCCCTCTTGGCAAAAGCTCATGACTACATGAACAGATGGATAAAATTTATTTTTCTTCTATGTGGAACAGAAGATTGCAGAGGCTATGACAATAATATTATGAACACGACACTCTCTGTGTATTCCTGTTGAGTGTCTGGAGAGAACACGGAAAGGCTTACAGTGACAACAATCTGTTCCCAGTATTTCAAAGCTGACAATGTAGTCCAGATCAATATTTTGGAAGACAGGTTAGCCAAAGAGATATGATGTGGAAACAGACACAGGTATTCATCATTGCTAGATAAACCACAAAAAACAAGAATTTTAGCTACCTAGTTTAGAGGAGATGGTTGAGGTTTGACATACCCAAAGTCAAGAGAGAAGCCGGCATGGACAGCAATCTAATTATCATCATAACATGCTAACAAGGCCTTCTTGGTACTTCCTCACTCTTCTATACCGATAGCAACAGAGTGTATGCCAGCCCGATATAAATTTCTTGTCATACAATCCTTGCCCTTTCTTTTCAATATTAGATAGGGGAAGCAGACTTGAAGCAAAGATTATAGTCCATCCACTGGGGCATTATATCCTTGCTTTATTCATCCCTTCCCAGTCCTGTTTCCTTCTCTAATCTTCAGCTCTAATCTTCAACATGGTTACAGCCATAATAAACAGTATAAAGTTACTGAGTAACTGTGTAAATGTTGAAAGTAAACAGACAGAAAACAAAGTTCAGTTTGTTGACCTGCTTAAATTATCCTTTAATTAACGGGTTGCCCCGTTCCATGAAATTGTTTATACTCTACGTATTTGTAGTGAATATTTGCCTGCTAATCAGTGACTATGTTGTCACTTTAAACCTAAGCGGCTAAACTGATTCCAATATTAAGAGTGTGAAAATTCAAGAGGGCGGGGAATTATAGCTCAAAATATGCCAAATTTGAAGAATTTCACAAGGGCTTCTTTCTCTTGACTGCTTGTATTTCATTATTATTTTACTTTAAAGAAATAGATGGGTGATGGACTGGCAGACAGATAGAAAGCTGCTATTCTGAAGAGTAAAGCATTCAAAAATAACATTTGTTTACTTTATTCACTTTCCTGTTTAGAGTTCTTAGTCTTTGTCCCAGCCAGCATGAGTAGTGTTGAAGCATGCTGTTAATTGTTCTTGCTATTTAATGTATTTATATTCTATCTCTAGCTTAAAATACCTTTGTGAGAAGGACTGGCTCCCCTGATTGTATTTTTACTATAGACATTCCTGGACAGGGAGAGAGTGACTGCCCAGAGACATCCCATTCAGTGAGTCCTGTGGTTGAATTGGATTTGAACCTGAGGCTTCCTGGTCCAAGCCTAAAATATTCACCCTACAACTTACTGATAGTCTACAATACCTAGAAGACCACACTTAGGAAGGAAGGAAGGAAGGAAGGTCAGTCAATAATCTAAAAGGAGATATAAAGGATTGGCAGTATGGTTTCTTCAGTCTGTACTGTAAATGAAAAACATCTGAGCCTTCCTAGTTTGAAGAAAGAGTGTGGCTTCCTAGAATTAAAAAGCAAAATACAGAAAATGACTGCAAGATGAATTTTCAAGAGGCAATTGGACTTTCTAATTTTTCTTTGAAGACATTTTGCTTCTCATACAAGAAGCTTCTTCAGGCCAACGAAAAAGCAGAAAGGTCAGTTGCCCCTTGAAAAAACACCTTTGGGACAACCATGAGCTATATAACCAATCTCCAAACTTACAGAAAATAACTTTTTGCTGTTTTCTTCTGCCACCTACTGGTTCATGGTGGAATAAAAATTGAGCTGCATACCATAAGAGCTATTATATGCCATATGTTTGAGGGACTGAGTTATATCAAGAAAACTGTTTGGAAAAAAATAAACTAAGCAACAGGGGAAAAAAACAGAAATGCATGAAAAATGAGAAGAGAAGAGAAAAAAGAGACTAGATAGAGAGAAAAAATGTTAGATCTCAATAACTGCAGAATATGCAAGGGAGGCAAGGGATGAAATATAAAGGTAAAAAGTTTCCAGTTTCATGAAATATATGTGACAATTAAGCAAATGCTGAGACTCATAGCAAATTCTCACCTCAGAATGTATATTCAGAGATTCAATCTCAGAATGTGCATGATGGAATCATTTTGGGTTGTTGCAGGTGCCATGGGACTTGGAGGGGAACACAAGCTGAAAACTTAACCACAGCATTCACTGGGTGACTATAAGCACATCATGCTCTCTCAATCAATTTTATTTCAAAGGATTGTTACTGTGGAAATATTAGATAAATCCTTATGTGCCATGACCTTGAACTCCCCAAATTCCTTAAACCCATGGATAGTCATCCTTGTCTCCTGATCTGCTCAACCAGACATGTTTTTGAAGACATTATAAATAGTACTAATAAAGATCTGGGAAGGAAGTGAAGAAGCTGGAGAAATAGATGCTGTTTCTTTTACTCCTTATTTGTCAAAGAACATATATCAGAAAGAAAGAGAATATTGTAAGGTAATAACTAGCTAGGCAGATGGTGCCAATAGAAAGTGCATTTCTTGAAACATGGGGTTCATTTCTATGTTGAAGGACTTCTGGCAAGAGATGGACAATGACTTAAAAGGGCTGAGAACAATGAGAGGCATTTTGGGAAGCAAGGGAGAGAAAGAAGCCCAGAAATAATGAATACCATTTATGGGGGAGGAAATGCGAATGCGTTCTCATCCATGTAGCCTACTGTTACAATGTGAAAGTACCTCGCCTACATTTTCTGAGGACATGTCCTCATAGTAAAGCCTCCATATCATAAGCAGCCCATTGCTGAAGCAATCTGAATCGAGTCCAGGCTGCCCTGCATGAAAACTGCTTCCCTGGGGAATATGGAAGATCTCCTATCCAGAATATCTATGACACATGGAGGAGAAGGCTTGAGGTGGCTATGAGATCTGTGCTATTGAAACACTTCCTCTTCTCTTCTCTTCTCTTCTCTTCTCTTCTCTTCTCTTCTCTTCTCTTTGTAGATTAGATGACTGATGACCCGGGACAGCAGTAAGCCCTGAAATTGAGTAACCAATCCGTAATTAAACAAAAGTAATTGAAAGTGTAATTAAAAAGAGTGGGGCTCTTTTGCTTCTAGGTGGCAGGTTACTCACATCCTCCTCTTACAGAATGTTCTTGTTTAAAAAAATCACTATATCTGGTACAGCTATGATTTTCACATACATTTTATTTCTCTCCTACCCTTTTGGATAATATGGGGTGTACAGCATATATGCTATGATTTGATATCAGTAATGTTTTCGCAAACTCCACTTATTCTAGGTTGTTTTTCTGCTCAATATTTATCCAACAGCTATGCCTTGAATTTACAAAACTAGATGACTTCTAGATACTTGCTGAAAGGGACAGAAAAACTTTTATTTACATATATTTATATATCACACTTCTTAACTGCCCATCTCCCTCACAGAGGGGCTCTAGGAGCTGTACAATCTAATAAATATAATAAAACATTAAAAGCTACATAATTTAAGATTAAAATATTTTGCTTTAACTTAGTAGCTAATAGGTCAATATGATATCATCATGAGAGTAAACGAATTAAAATGGTAATGGGCTGGTCAGATAGCAAGAAAAACTGATGGCAGGTGAACTAAGGCAGCTATAGAACAGATCCCACTTGATAAAAAGTGTCCACAAGAGTCCATAAAACCTAAAACAAGATGAGCAACAATATCAGCAAGTATTGTGGGCGCAATTGGCAAAAGAAAGTTCAAGTCCATATTGATTGGAAACATACAGAAGAGGCCTTCATCCTGCAAGCGGATAAAGCCCATGTCACACTGCACCAACGGATGCAAAGAGGATGTACAACGGAGAAAAACGCTTGCCATCCGTTGGAAAATGCGATGCATCCGTTGTGTACTCACTGCGTATGTCGAGCATCCATCTACTGCAATTTCATCCACTCAAAAAGTTTTGAGCTGCACAAAACTTTTTGAGCGGATGAACTTTCCGCCGCGTACGACGTAACGATCATACATTCCAGCGAGTATATACCGCCACCAAACCGTTCTATTCCGATGTCATCCGTTAAACGTCACCCTGTACTCCTTCGGCATCCTCCTGGCATCCGCTATCACTCATCCGCTGCACGCGGAAAACAACTACAGGAGAGAGAAGCGAAAGGTATGCTGAACGTCCACCACACAGCTTGTAAGCACGGCATAGAAAGGGGAAAGCGGAGAAGCTCGGATATAAAGCATTAAAAACGACAAAACTTTTTATATAGGATGTATAATCGAATTTAGGATGTCTGGAGATTCTAGAGTAATGTGGAAGGACACCAGTGAAAACGCGATATTTCCTATAAAAAGGGGAGAAATCACCTGGATCATACTATCAGTCACCGCCGTGGGTGCAGACCTCTTCAGCCTTGCTCTTCCACATCATCCACCATGATCATCGACCAGTCTCTGTAGCTGCGATCATTTCAACAACCAGAAACCAACCTGTTCAAAACTGTTCACCTTTTCTACTCAAGGAGAATGACAGGAACTCCAAGAACTTGTGGGTCTGACGAAGGTATCAAGGAAAAAAAGAGACGAGAGATCGATTTGGAACCTGTAATGACAAGTCTGAATGGTGGAGCTGAGGAATGAAGACACTCGTGCATTCCAGCACTTCATGAGGAATGCACCAGCCATGTTTGACAAAGTTGTGGAGTGTTCGATAACAAGGTTACGCAACAGGCAAACACCGAACTTCTGTCCAGCCCTGACCCTGGACTGAAAGGTGGAACTGACTCTGCGCCGCCTAGCCTCTGGGACTGCATACAGAAACATTCAGTATGCCTGGAGGGTGCCACACCACACCATCACAATTGGGTCAGAGATAGTGGTGCTAGCCATCATCAAAGAATACCTGGAGGAGCTTCCTTCCAGTGTCCCACCACTGAACAAGGCTGGAGGATAACTTGCAGAACAGTGTATCGAGAGGTGGAACTTCCCCACACCAGTTAAAAGCCATAAGATTGGGAAGCACATGGCCTGCCAAAGCCTAAGCCAACACAGGGTCCTCTATCACAACTACAAGGGCTTCTTCAGTATCACTTCTTTGCCATTGGTTGATGCTGACTACAAGTTCATGTACATTCAATGCTCCAGGCCAACGGGTCAGACTTCAAAGGCCCGAAAAACAATGGCGCGTGACCTCAGAATGGGCTGGAAGCAACCTCATCATGGGTTTTCCAGATCCAGACACACAATGACACACTAAAAGATGTGCCCTACTTCATAATTGTGATGATGCCTTCTCCTTCAGAAACCTACCTCATGAAGTCCTACACTTCCAGATACCTCACCCGTGAAGAGAGGGATCTTCAACTACAGGCCTGGTCCAGGGGAAGACGGTGGTGGAGAACGCCTTTGGCATCCTGGCCAACAGGTTCCAGTGTACTTCTCACCACATGCAGCATCGCCCAGAGACCGTGTGAGGGGCATCGTGGAAGCTTGCCTCGTCGCCTGCACAATCTCATCGCGCACCGCTAGCCCAGTTTGCAGAACAGCTGTGACCATCACAAGGCAGGGGACACGGAAGCCTGGTGAATGGAGCAGGACTAACCTGAAGACACTGTGGATGTACCAGGCCCCACAGGCTTCACGTGAAGGGAGAGAAGCAGCGCAGCCTCCTGAAAACACTGGTGCAACTCCCCAGCTGGAGGCAGTGGAGTGGCAAGACAGGATGATAGTATGGTTTAAATGGATGCTTCCCTTGAGCCTGTCTCATAACATTGAACTGAGATGTGTCCCATGTTTGTTGTAGTGCCTAACAAGAACAGGGCATTAATAAAGAGTTTGTTTATTTTGAAAATGTTGTATCAGTGAATTAAACTGTTTATGATAAAAAAAAACGGCCATGATGTGTAGCAGCATGGGAGGTTGGACCATACAGTTCCCACATGCTTGCGCTCGGAGTTTATCTATCCCACATGGTATCGCTTACCTCTGTCCCACAACTGTCCTTACCCATGACCCACAGCACCTTACCCATCCCACAGCTATCCTTACCCATCCATCAGCTATCCTTACATATCCCACAGTGACCTCCTATCCCAACAAGCAAGCAAAGGCTTAACCATTTTTTCAAAAAGTTTTCAACCAACCACTTTATTAGTAAGAAAAAAATGAACCATCAGTGTTTTAGTCAAAGATAACCTTTATTAACAAACAAAACTGTATGACTTTATTAAAAAGCAAATGAACTCCAAGGGAAGAAGTGTCTTAAGCAAAGATAAAAGTGAAAAGAGTAACAAACTCAGTCTCTGGCCACTATCTCACTCACTCCGAGAAGCAATGCCCATGTTCTCAGCGTTAAAGGGGCCAGGACTGTGGAAGGTGGCCTGTGGCTGGCAGCTGGTACTGAGGTGCCATTGGGGTGCCTGGCCCAAAGAGTACAACAGGAAATGGTGCTGTGCAGGAAACCTCCTCAGAAGAGTCTGACGGTTGAGAGGCTGAAGAGGCCCTGAGAGGCTGAGAGGCTCCCGTGAGGTTGAGAGGCCCTTTCACCCAAGTACTGGATGTAGGCCCCAAAGACGATGAAGTATGTTTCTGACGTGGGCTTGGCGTTGGGGTGGAGGGAAGGAGTGTATGGCTGATCTGGTCCTGCAAGCTGGTGAGGTTGAAGTGTCTGTGCATGCAAGAACTGGCCCGGACTGGGAAGCTGCCTCTAGACTGTGGAAGTCCTGGTATGATGGTAGCCTTGGTTAGGTGAGGGGCTGTTGAAATCCGTGGAAGGGCGTGAATCGCCTGGAGTGGAGACACAGACCTGGAGTGGGTAGGAGCAGGTTCAGCCTGGGCCTGAGGGTGGGTGCAGAAGAGCTGTGATCCTCTCCTTCATACACATGGTATGGCGCTTGAGTCAGGTCCACTGTATGGTCTGGCTCACAGTGAGGACAGGGTTGCGGTTCGGAGGATAGTTATTCAAAGTGTGAGACCAGCTGAGAGAGAAATCTGATGCTGGCTTGAGCATGTGTTCCCTGAATCTCCAAGAGGACAGTGTGGCTTGTCCTCCGGTCTGCCTCTCTGCCTTTCTGTGGAGGTGTGAGCTGGAGTGGGGTGGTGGTTGGCCTCATGGTGGCTGTCTTCTTTCTTGCTTCACCCTGAGCACAGGGGATCGTCCATGTCCTCCGGTCACTAGGGAGTGCAGCTGTCGGGAGGGTCTCGTCGTGGGCCCTCCAAAGATACCCTGCCTGGACAGGGTAAGTGTCTCCTGGCTGGAAGCAGAATGCTGTCTGTGGGCTGTCTTTGAGAAGAGAGGGTGACAGAGGGGCTACTCCTCAGTGGGTGGACCTTACTCTCCCGGAAGCCTGCACTGCCATGATGTAGGTCTCATCCGGTCAGTGAGCTGACAGCGGCTGCCCGGATTTCTTAAGGTGCAGCTTGCCATACCAGGTGTGCATGGCTTGCCACCACCCCAGTAGGACCATCAGCCAGTGTAGCCAGGCTCTCTGCCTCTTCTCTCCAACTGCCTGCTTTACTCTTGGGTCGCGATAGAGTCTGTGGCCCTTTTCTCCACAAGTACTTCATTCTCCCCTCAGCCATTCCACGCACTCCTCCTCATGGTGCCTCGAAATGGTGACTGTTTCCTCTCTCTCTTCTCCTCCTTGCCTCCCTCCCTCTGGCCAGGGCCTTCAGGCCTCAGCAGCAGGCTTTGAGGGCCTTGGGGCTGGTCCACCACAGCAGCAGCAAGCAGGAGAAGCACCAGCAAGGAGAGCACCACACCGACAGCAACCAGCAGCAGCAGAGCAGGAGAAGCACCAGCAGGCTTCAGAGTCAGCGCAAGGGGGTGGGATGGTGGTTCTGTCCTTCTTGCCAGGGCTGGCAAGAGTAGGCACAGGCTTTCTCTTCTTCCCTGACTGACGAACCATGGTGTTCTCTCAAGATGTCTCTGGCAACAGGTCTTTCCTCTGAATGCTGACTGCGTGCGAGCTGCATCCTTTTATATCCACGGAGTTGATGCAATTTATCCTCCCTGCATGCGCAGTGAACGCTTTGCATCCACTATACATCCGCTATGCATCCGCTTTGCTTCCTATAGGTATCTGTGATGTATCCGCATCATCCGCTATGCATCCGCCCCTTCCGCTACGCATCCACTTCACAATTCTCCCCCGGAAGCCCTTCAGATGTGTCATCCGCTTCCATCTGCTGTCATCCGCTAGGCTTCCTAGGAACGTTCGCTTTACAACCCCGCTACATGCTACCCCCGTCCGTTCCTTTCCGTTCTTTTCCGTTCTGTTTTTGTAAATTTGGGTCACTTTTGAGAGTAGATAACAACGGATGGAGCCACCCCCAAAATTTTGCTCATCTGCTGTGTCCTTTTGCATACATTTTGCATCCGTCGGCCAATGTGACCTAGCCTTAAACAAAGGCTAAAATGATGGCATCAATTTGTTTGTTTGTTTATTAAATTCAGAGACTCCACCCATCTCACTCTCAGAGCAGCACTGTGACAGTGAACATTTTGAAAACTTTATGTGGGTGCATCTCACAGCCTTCCACAGGTGACACTTTTTTCACACACACTACACCACTTTTTTGAACTTATTCCAAGAATATGTATGCTGCAATTGAGTTGCAGTTGAAAGAAACCAATTCTTTGCTACCATCTAGTGGTCATTCAGAAAATATATTAACAGTTCTGTCCATCTCTGTAGAACCGGTAGCTCTGAAGAGAAGCAGACATAGAACCGCTTCTGTGTCTGCTGATGTTTTTGCCCACCTGCCCATGCAAGTTCTTACTTGACCTTTATTTCCTGATTTTTCAACTTCAGCTGCCGTGAGAGGCACAGCTGCAGTTAAAAAAGCAGGAAAAGAGGGCTGTTTCAAAGGCTACTTCTCTGCACACAGATGCTGATGATGATTTACAGGCATGCGCAGCACATCATAAATCATAAAGCACCTCATAAATCACTGAACCAGTCATTAACCCTGTCATATTCCACCCCTGGAGGAAGGGATAGATAGATGAGACAGAGAGAGAGAAAGAGAGACAGACAGAGAGAGACAGAGAGGGAGAGGAAGAGAGACAGAGAGGGAGGGGGAAAGAGAGGGAGGGATGGAAAGAGAAAGAAAGACAGAGGGAGGGAGGGAAAGAGAGAGGGAGAGGGGGGAGAGAGAAAGAGAGAGAGGGAGGGAAAGAGAGGGAGGGAGAGAGAGAGGGAAAGAGAGAAAGAGAGGGAAGGATAGAGAGTCAGGGAAGGAAAGAGAGAGATGGAAAGAGAGAGAGAAATAGAGAGAGAGTGGAAAGGACAAAGTGGGAAGGAAAGAGAAATGATATTAAAAAGTTTTTCTTTTGTATTGTTGTTAAACATAATATTTCAAAAGCAGTAAAAAATTTAAGGGGCATAAATATGCATTTATCACATTTTTCTTAGAACAATTAGCTGAAGTCTGCTTTATTTATCATTATTTTAGGTTAAATTGCTGTGTTGCTACTTTGCGATGAATAAGTGGGTTTTGGGAACTCAGTTTGGGCACTCAGTCTCTAAAAGGTTTGGCATTTTAGACTATACCAGACTATAGAATGCCAGGTTCCCCTGCCCTCAACTGTTTTGTGTTCATTGTGTCAATGACATCATCTAAATATCTCATCTTCTTGTCCCCTTCTTCTTTTACCTTTAATCTTTCCCAGTCTCAGGGTTTTTGCCTGGGTCTTTTAGTCCTCTCTTCTTGTTAGGTGGCCAAAATATTTGAGCTTCAACTTCAGTGTTCAGCTTCCTTGTGGACCAGTGCTTAAGTATGCTTCATCTGCCAAAAAAGCCAGTCAGGTCATGAGCTGTATCAACAGACAGACAATATTAAAATCATGAAAGTGACAGTACTGTTCTACACCATACTGGTGAGGCCACATTTGAAACACTGCATCCAGTCCTGGTCATCACCATTCAAAAAAGAAGCCAAGACTCTAGAAAGAGTGCAGAGAAAAACAACTATGATGATAAGGGCTCTGGAAGCCAAATACTATGAAGAACAGCTAAAGGAGCTTGGCATGTTAACTTGCCAAAGTGAAGACTAAGTGGAGACATGCTAGCAATTTTCCAATATTTAAAGCGGTAGTGGGATTCAATGTTGTTTACTACCAGTTGTGTGGGCGTGGCTTGATGGGTGCGCTTTGCATGAGCATGCGTGCTTTGTGCACATGCACATTAAATGCGTGCTTTGAGCACAGAGGGTTTGATACTGACCTTCTCCTGCAAGCCTACCCTCTTCCTGTGTGTTCAACAGCTGATGTATGGTAATCCACTGTGCTGCGGGAAGCAGTTCGCTCACAGGTGACTGGTTCAGCAGAACCAGGCCTAACTTGTAGAATACCAGCCCCGATTTAAAGAGATGTTGAAAGGAAGAAGCCATTGATTTATTCTTCATAGCACCTGAGGGTGGGACAAGAAGTAATGACTGGAAACTCCTCAAAAGGAGATGCAGGAATTAAGGGGGAATTTCCTGACAGTGAGAACAATTTATCAGTGGAACAGCTTGCCAACTGGAGTTGTAAGTGGTCCATTGCTGGAGGTTTTCAAGACAAGATTAGATAACCATTTGTCCAAGATGGTCTGGAGTGATTGGAAACCATTGTAAATGAGGGGTCCTTGGTACACTCTGAGCTTGCTTGTTTTCTTGCAGACGTTTCATTACCCAAATTAGGTAACATCATCAGTACTAGTAGCTGAATGAAACATCTGCAAGAAAACAAGCAAGTTCACCAAGGACCTTCATTTCAACCCTGAGCTATAAATATTGTCCTTTATTGGTACCATTACACATGTGAAGGCAGATCTTAAATGAGCCAATAATTAAAAGGGACAGCTTTAGGAAATTAACAATGGCCAAAGCAGCATCTCAGCAAGGAAATATCTGTAGAAAAATAGTCAAAAAAGGTAAATACATAAGGAACATACCTCTCATGTATTTTCTTTCATGTTGAATGTGTTCTCTTTTGACTATCAATAACAGAAAGAAGAGCAAGACTTGATCTACATCATGGAGAAGACAGATAATAACAGGTAACAGGCAGAGGAAATGCTACTCAGCTTCAATTTTGCTTACTCTTTTCTTCAAAAAGATCTATGAACACATGAATCTCAGCAGAGATAGTAGGTAAAAGGCTTATTTTATTTATTTTATTATTTATTAAACCAATTTATACAGCTTACCATTTCACAAACAAATACTTTTGCATGGTGCACAACAGAGCTATAGTTCATTAGACAATCCTTGATCAATTGGTTCATTCTTCTTCATACATATAATATAGGCTGGCACCTTTTTCTTTCCTCACAACTCTCAGAGTCCTGGTGATGCCTTATCATTCTCCTCCTTGGCTGACCTGCAGAACTCTCTGCCAGTTTGCTTGGGATGTGGATGAATAAAGGGAGCTGTGGATTCTGAGGAAAACTATATTCCTCCTTTCAGCTCCAGCATGTCCCCAATGGCCCCTTGTAGGGAGGAAGAGGGCTTTCCCATTGGTCACAGGTGCTCCCCAACCAGTTTTACCTTGCCAACAGACAACCAAATTATTATTTCATCTTTCCCCCACTGGGCTGTATTGTTTGAATTTTGTCCTTGGTTCCAAAGCAAGCAATGGATGTTCATCCATCAAACTTGCCATCAGCTGATTAAGCCCATGTCACACTGTACCAACGGATGCAAAGAGGATGTAAAATGGACAAAAAAGCTTGCCATCCGTTGGAAA
>BHFT01041846.1:8879-34450 GCA_004320025.1 Laticauda laticaudata | reverse complement strand
ACTCTGTAGTTTCTTCCCCAAACCCCAAAAACTTTAACCTTAGACTGTCTCCTATTGACCTCACCCCCTTCCTAAGAGGCCTGTAGGGGGGGTGCATAAGCGCACCAACATGCCGACTGTCCCTGTCCTATTGGTTTTTGTTTTTTTTTGTATAAGTATCTATCTCATGTATTCAAAACTATATTTATTCTTATACCTGTATTTTGTAAATGATTGACAAATCAAATAAAACGTAAATGTAAATAGGAATAGTATAGTATAGAATAGAACTGGATCGGATTGGATCGAATTGAATTGAATCAAATAGAACAGAACAGAACAGAATAGACAGAATTGGAAGGGGCCTTGGAGATCTTCTAGTCCAACCCCCTGCATAGGCAGGAAACCCTTCACCACTTCAGACAAATGGTTATCTAATCTCTTCTTGAAAACTTCCATTGTTGGAACATTTACAACTTCTCGAGGCAAGTCGTTCCACAGGAGTGTCTGTGGTTAGATATAATAGCATTCTTCTTTAGAGTCAAGGTCATGTTATTTCTGCACCTGGCTGAGGAGTAAAGGAGGCATCTCAAGTTGGGATGGATGGTGATTGGGGCATGTGATGCAATGAGGGATGCAGGGAGTGGATTTGTAATTTTTTATTTACTGGAGGGGAACTCGGGACTTTCAGATTCGGGATTTCCTAGATGTGCCAGTTTACTACTACTCTAATAAAAGGGAACTTTGAGAACATGTCTGTCTCGGAGTTATTTGTTGGTGTGGAGGTATTCTGGAATGCTGACACATTGGGCTCAGTTGGGGTCATTAGTCCAGGACTACCTGTAATCCGGTTCAGCTCTTGCGTAGCTGGCTCCTTACAGGTAGTCCTTGATTTACGACCAGAATTTCCACAGCGATGCAAGGCAGTTGTTAAGCGAGTGGTGCCTGATTTGAAGGACCTTGTTTGCCAGGGTTGAATCTGACAGTCATTCAGCAACTCTGGGCTGATTTTGTCAGAAGCTGCCTGGGAAAGTCGTAAATGACAGGGACATAACCCGAGGATGCTACAATGTTGTAAATACACACCAATGGCCTGAATTTTTTATCCCATGATCATGGGGATGCTATAACCGCCGAAAGGCGTGGACCAGGGGTGGGCTGCTACCGGTTTGCACTGGTTCAGGCGAACTGGATGCTAATTTTACATCCGGTTCGCCTAACTAGTTATGACTAGCTGGCCCTGCCCACCCCTCCCCTCCCTGGAGTCTCCCCTCCCAGGAGTCTCCAGCTGCCCATTTTGGATCCCAGGTAAATTCAGGGCCCACGTGGAGACTCAGGGAAGGTAAAAAATGAGCCGCCCGGAGCCTCCAGAAGGCCGGAAACAGTCCTGTTTCTGACCTCCAGAGCGCCTGGGCTTGAAGCTTTCCTTGAGTCTCTGGGAGGCTTGTTTCCCCCCAGAGACTCAAGGAAAGCTTCAAGCCCAGGGAGGGCAAAAGACAGGCCTCCTGGAAGTTCAGGAAGGCCAGAAAATGGGATGGAATGGGCTCATTTCCAACTTCCAGAGAGCCTCTGGAGCCCGGGAAGGCCGTTTTCGTCCTCCTGGAAGCTCGAGGAAAGCCTCCGCAGCCTGGGAAGGGCGAAAACAGTCTCCCCCCACCCCCGCCATGGTGCAGGAGTCTTCAGAGTTTTGTAGCATTAATTGAGCGCCAGAAAAATAAGCCCAGATGTCTGTGCTTCATTTAACATCTTTATAAACATAATAAGTAGATTTTACAAACCAGTTGTAGATTTCTCCAACATGGAGAAAACTCAGACAGAAGCATGTTGCAAGTAACTTCAATCACACAGAGAACAGAGAGAGAACTTCAGTTCAGCAGGCAAGCAGAGGAGAAAAGCAGTTTCATCTTCAATAGACTCAGAGCTCAACATAGCTGCAGAGCTGCAAAGCTTAATACAGTGCCACGCCTAAGCTACTTCTAGTTTCACTTTCCAAACTGTCCTCATTGACTGACTTAGTTGCGATGCCTATTCATTGGCTGACCTTGTTCCCATGCTCTATTCCAGTTCATGAATATACTCTGACAAGGAGGCTGACCAGGCCACGTCCACCATGGCCACACCCACCCAGCCACTGGGCAGAGAACCGGTTGCTAAAATTTTTGAAGCCCATCCCTGGTGAAGACCAATCATAGATCCCTTTTTTCAATGCCGTTTTAACTTTGAATGGTCACTAAACAAATGGTTGCCTGGGGAGGACTACCTGTGCAGGTAGCCCTCTAGTTACAACCACAATAGAGCCCAACGTTTCGGTTGCTAAGTGAGACAGTTCAGTGAGTTTTGCCCCATATTTCTTGCCACAGTTGTTATGTTGAATCCCGGCAGCTCTTTCCATGGTGACTAAGTTTTTGGTCATGTTTTTGTCATAAAATGTCCATGTTTGTCACTGGTAACATAGTGTGGGAAGGGATATGCTTTGTATGAGATTTTTATTTGTGCTGATCAGTACTGCCTTATCCCAAAGATGCTTTTTTCAGGAGGCAACTGGACTTTTTCTTTGAAGGCGTTTCGCTTCTCATCCAAGAAGCTTCTTCAGCTCTGACTGGATGGTGGGGAATGGAAGGACTTCTACTCCCTGCAGACAGCTGGTCATTTGTATCCTTTTCAGAGAATCATTGAGGCCACCTGGAGGTTTATCTGCGTCCTCAGGGTTACCCGAGTATTGCTCCTGGTTTCTGTAATCTGCAATTTTTCCTCTGGAAATCCATCCTTACTCCCATTCAAAGGATATTTGTCAGGGGTGGGATGCAAATATTTTTACTACCATTTCTGTGGGCGTGGCTGGGTGGGCATGGCCATGTGACTGAATGGGCGTGGCTTCATTTTTTGCAGCAGCAGCAGCACACACACACACACACACACCCCGTACTCAGGTGTTGTTGGTTTTTTTTTGCCCTCTTGGGCCTCAGGGAAGCCTTCTGGATGAAGCAGTAAGACAGCAAGCTGATTGTCAGAACAGCTGATCGTTGGGGGGGAGGAAAAAAAGATGCTTTTTCAGGAGGCAACTGGTCTTGGTTTTCTTTGAAGATATTTTGCTTCTCATCCAAGAAGCTTCTTCAGCTCTGACTGGATGGTGGTGGGGAATGGATGGATTTCTACTCCTTGCAGGCAGCTGGTCATTTGCATCCTTTTACAGAGTTGTTGAGGCCACTTGGAGGTTTATCTGTGTCCTCAGGGTCACCTGAGTAGTGCTCCATTCCAAAGGGTGTTCATCCCAAATTGTACAGCTAAAAACATGTAGAGATTCTCAGTCCTCCAGGTCCTGGTTATCCTAAAGGTTCTTTTTTCCAAGAGGAAACTGGACTTTCTTTGTTTTTTCATTTGAAGACGTTTCACTTCTCATCCAAGAAGCTTCTTCAGAAATGGCTTTCCAGAGGAAAAGAACTGCAGACGACAGGAACCAGGAACACCACTCAAGTGACCCTGAGGATAAAGACAAACCTCCAAGTGGCCTCAATAACCCGTTCAAAATGATGCAAATGCCCAGCTGCCTGCAAGGAGTGTAAATCCTTCCATTCCCCACTATCCAGTCAGAGCTGAAGAAGCTTTTTGGATGAGAAGCGAAATGTCTTCAAAGTAAAACCAGAAAGTCCAGTTGCTTGTTGAAAATAGCACCTTTGGGACAACCATGACCTGAATGACTGAGATTTTCTACATGCTTTTAGCGGTACTGCCTTATGTTGTAGGAATGAGTGGTCCCAATACTTGGTTTGCCTTATTGCATCCTATAGCCTTTTTTTTTAATTTATTCATTGGATTTGTCAATCGCTTACAGGATAATAGATATAAGGATAAACATAGTTATGAATACAAGAAATGAGTACATATAACAAAAATAAAAGAAACAATTGGACAGGGACGGTAGGCACTTTGGTGCGCTTATGCTTGCCCCCTACAGACCTCTTAGGAAAGGGGTGAGGTCAATATAGGTCAATTGGTAGACAGTCTAAGGTTAAAGGTTTTTGGGATTTGGGAAAGAAACCACAGAGTCAGGTAGAGTATTCCAGACATTGACTACTCTGTGGCTGAAGTCGTATTTCCTGCAATCAAGTTTGGTGTGGATTATCCTGAGTTTGTATCTATTGTGTGCTCTAGCGTTGTTATGGTTGAAGCCTGAAGTATTCATATGAACAGGTAGGACATTAGCAATGTATGATTTTATATAACTATAACTTCGATCACTCTCTGTGGACGCATGAGTGCCTAGCGGATGTGTTTCTAAGTTATGTCTAGCAGTGGTTTGAGGAATCTTGCAGATGGTACTAGTGGTGGCGATTGTTATATGGTCTTTTCACTCTTTACGAGGCAAAGCGAGGTATAGACGGAGTGTTCGATTGAACTCAGGGTCTGCAACAAAGTGTACTGTTTACCATGGAAAGAAGACAAGCAGAGGAAGGAGAACCAACCGCGAGAATTAAGGACATACATTATCACGACAGGGAGAGGAAACCAATTACCAGCAGAACTGCACTTGCTACCTATGCAGTTGGGGGCTAAACCACACTGGAGGCTTTTAAGAAGAAAATTTCGGGCAGCCATTTTATGTGAACATTGAATTTTATTAGGGTGCTCCTGCTTCAGCGTGGGAAGATCTATCGGGACTAGAAGACCCTTTCCAACGTCCCTTACCAAGCCTGCATAGTTTCTCTCGTCACAGGGAGGGGGGAGATCTCTACCTGGCGCAACTTGTAGTGGAACTTCGATGGCGGCATTAGCAGGTGCCTGTCCGCCCTCCCCTTCCCTTTCTCACGGGAACAGGCGCGGAACTTCTTACATAAAGCGCTTATGCAAACCGTGCAACCGCATCTCCCGCTTTCGCCCCGAGGTTGTCGCACGATAGCTCAGTCTCATCTACTCTTTCAAAAAGACGCGCCAAAGGCATCTCCATTCATATGCAAACGCGGCGCGCGGGAATCGCACAAAAAACGTAGGACGGCGACGGTGAGCGGCAAACGGCGGGTATGCTACATAACCCCAAATAATAGAAGGGGAGGTTTTCCATGCAATCCAACCGTTGCGACCACGAATTGCTGGACATCTCCTGGGAGGAGAGATTGCACATGCTTTCTGCTGCAGGTAGTTACAGCAATAAGGACTTTCACTAAAACTAAAAAAGAGAGGCAAGGGGGTCAGCCATATATTGCTCTCGTTTCTCTCCACCCTCTCCCGAGACCACAGGAATTCGGACCGAGTCCACGTCCTGTCCACGAAGTCTATGAATGAAATGATTTGCAGCGTCAAGACTCAGAAGTGGGAGCAGAGTCACATTTTGTAAAGAAGAGCAAAGGGTGGTGAGTTGTGGTTTTCAACTAAAAACTGTAAAATGTCGGAGAGGTTCGCGTAGCGAGGAGACCATTTCAGTGTGGTTTCTTTTTTAGAAAGAAAAAAAAAAGAGATATTATCGAAGCACAACTTACGCGAAAGAGGCGAGAACTCCTAAGCATTAGCGGGATGGGAGGATTTCATGATCTTTTTTTTCTCCCTTTCCTTTCAGAAAAATAGCTCAAACCTGTTCCCCTCCTTCCACCGGGTGGGCGAGGCAGCGGCCGTGATTGAGGCTGGTGCAGCATTTTTTAAAGGGGCAGACAGAGGGCGCTTATTTTTCATAACCTCCCGAACACTCTTCCTTCACCTATTCGCTCCGCTTCTTGCCATCAGGCCAGCTGTCACACTAAAATGAGAACTACCTACGATCCCGGCCGGCGCGGCGCAGCCAGCCAGCACAGACCAGCCAGCACGCAGGCGGCGGGCAGGCGGGGTGCAAGGAAGCGAGCGGAAAAGCAGCGAACTGTGAGCATTCGTCGCACCCCGGTACCGGCGGGGCGGCCGGGTGGGAAGAAGGCGCTTCCCGCCCGCGACGACGAGTCACGAGACGACGACGCCAAGAAGAGCGGACGGCGGCTGGGCGCAACTGAGCTGAGCGACGCGGCTAAGGCCCGACCGTGGGCGTTAGCTTAGGAAAAGGGCGGCGTACGGTGTCCGCCAAGGAGACAGAAAGCGTTGCCGGAGCAGGCGCCCTGAGGCCGCCTCCCGAAGCGCGTAGCGAGGAGTCTCCCAGACCGCCGCCGCCGTGCTCGTGGAGAGGGCGCCACAGCCGCCATGGAAAGGCCGTCGGCTCGGAGCTCTTACCGAGCCAGGCCTCCTCCGCCGAGCCAAAGGTAGCCGCCTTTGAGTCTTCCCCTCCTGCTCGCTATCCGCCTGGAGTGTCGGAAAATCGGCCAGAGCGGGGGCTAACGCGCGTGGTCACTTGAAGGCGGTTGTCGCGGGCCGCATCCGAGGCGCCCGCCTGCCGGTTCAAGCGGGCTGGAACGGTGTGCGCACGCGCTACCGGAGAACGTGGATGCTGGCTCTATGGCCGAGTTTCTGGGCTTCTGAACAAGCCTACGCGCCGCCTAACCAACCTTTCCAATGCTGGATAGCGCTTCGAGGCAGTGCGTCCTACAACGCGAAACAGGGACTCCGGGCAGCGACATGATTTCACTGGTCAACACAAACAGAGCGGCTCTAACCTTCCCCTGAGTTCTGCTGAGACCGTCCCTTAAAGGGTGAGTGCAAAGGAAGGGGTGGTCATTTGGACGGTCTATTCCCGGGGAGGACACGTGTCGGGAGAACGTTCGCACGTACAGCGGGGCGGTATGGTAAGGGGAGGTAGGTGTCTTGCTGTCTGTGGGGCGAGGTGCTTGGCTGCTGAGGGCAGGTGATGGGCCGGCGACGGGGGTGGTGCTGTGGAGAGGCAGGGGACGAATCTGGGGGAGGTGGGGAGGTCTTGCAAGATGTCATCGCGAAGCCCCGGCTAGGCGAACGTCATCCATGTGCTAGGAAGACTGGAAAGTGAATAGATTGATGTTATGGGGAAGAGCAAGGCAACTTTGGCCTCCTCAGGACCCAGCTGGATAAGGTTTATCAAGTGTTTAAGAAGGAGATGCAGTGGGGTGCTGGGGGGAAGGAAGATAATATCCTGATGGTCCTTGGTGCTCTACTGAAGATTGGTGGGAGGGGGTCTGTGCAGGACTATCTCGGGGACCAGCTAGGCGAATGTCATCAGTGCTAGAAGGGAAGTGCGGTGTGTAGGGGGGGAGGACAAACTATTGGCGTCTCAGAGTACCCAGCTAGGGGACGTTATCAAGTACTCAGAAGGAGAGTGGCGGGAGGGGGGAGGAAGAAACTTTGGGGTCCTTGGTGGTCTCTGAGGTGGATGGGTGGGTTTTGCAGATGTCTCAGGACCCAGCTAGGGAACGTTATCAGTGCTGAAAGGGTTTTTTGGGGGGAGGACAACAACTTTGGGGTCCTTGGTGGTCTCTGCGCTCTGTTTTTGCAGCCGTTTCAGGGCCCAGCCAGACATTTCATGGGCCAACTAGGGAACACCACCAGTGTTAGAAGAGAGTGTGGTGTGGAGGAAGAGGAAGACAACTTTGGGGTCCTTGGTGGTCTCTGAGCTGGGGGCATGGCTCTTGCAGATGCCTCGGGTCCCAGCTACGGAACACCATGATGGGGGAGTGGGGTGGGGGTGGGGAGGAGGATGAAAACCTTGGGGTCTTTGTGGTCTCTGAGCTGAGTGGGGCTCTTGCAGGCATCTCAGGATCCAGCTAGGGAACATTATCAGTGCTAGAAAAGAGTAAGAGAGGAGGAGGAGGAGGAGGATTGTGAGGTCCTTGGTGCTCTCTGAACTGGGTGGTATTCTTGCGGACATCTCAGGGTCCAGCTTGGTAACATGATCAGTGCTAGAAGGGAGAGGGGCTTGTGGGGAGGAGGAGAACTACATGCTGTTGAGGGCAGGGTGATAAAAAGGAAGGTGGGGGGTGGAATGTCTGTGGCACTCTTGGGGTTGAACTAGAGGGATCCTTGGTGGCCTCTGAGCTGGGTAGGGATCTTGCAGACATCTCAGGATCCAGCTAGGGAACGTGCTAGGAGGGAGAGAGAGGTTTGCGGGGAGAAGGAAAGGAAGAAGCAGGACTTTGGGGTCCTTGGGGCTCTCTGAACTTTTATTGACATTTTGGGACCCAACTTAGGTAACTTCATCAATGCTAGAAGGGAGGGAGAGTTGTGGAGAGGAGGGGGAGGGGAGGGGGAGAAGAAAGAGGACTGTGGGGTCCTTGGTGCTCTCTGAGCTTGGTGATTTTCTTGTTTCATGACCCAACTAGGCAACACCATCAGTGCTAGAACAAAATGTGGTGTGGGGAAGGAGGAGAAAACTTTAGGGTCCTTGGTGGTCTCTGAGCTGGATTGTTCTCTTGCATGCATTTCAGGACCCAGCTAGGTAATAGCATCAGTGCTAGAACGGAATGGGATTTATGGGGGGAAGGAGGATGACTTTGGGATCCTTTGCACTCTGAGTTGGGGGCTCTCTTCCAGAGACAGTTTATGACCCAGTTAGGTAATATCAGTGCTAGTAATAAGGGAAGAGCCCAAACCCCAGCAGCCTAGCTAAGTTAGAGGGGTAAACCAGGGAAAGGGGACAGGTAAGAGATCTAGAAGTACCTCAGCTATGCAAAAAATGGAATGGATGCAGAGGGGCTTGGAAGAATCAGGTAAGTCCTTAAGCATTGCTAACTGAAGAGAGAGGTATAGTAGTACGGTCATCCTGCTGTGAATTGTTTTTGCCCACAACAACAGCCCTGTGAGGTAGGTTGGGCTGAGAGAGAAGGGGGAGAGGAGGACTGGCTCAGAGTTAGGACTAGAACTCATGATCTGTGTGTAGTCTGGTGCCTTACTCACTAGACTTGCTCTCTTAGGATGCCATGGGCACAAACCTAACTAAAGTGGAGGAATAAAGAGATGGGGAGGATGGGAATGAGACAGCTAGCACATATAGAAGTCCCCCTACTCTGCAGGAAAGTGATAGTTTTACAAGGGGGATGTTGCTGCTTGGAAGGAGTTAACCACTGGTAACTGAAGAGATAGTACTATATCCTCCTGCAGTGAATATACTAATACTGTATTCCTGTTTCTTACTTTTCCCCTCCTGCGAGGGGGTTGGACTG
Source organism: Laticauda laticaudata (assembly GCA_004320025.1). Lineage (NCBI taxonomy): Eukaryota > Metazoa > Chordata > Lepidosauria > Squamata > Elapidae > Laticauda > Laticauda laticaudata. The sequence goes on along the minus strand of BHFT01041846.1, from coordinate 25,433 downwards.
AGAAAGGGACCGAAGCTGAACTAGAACTCAAAATCTTCCAGTTTCTAGATCAGTTGAGCTGACTGGGGGATTCTGGGAGTTGAAGTCCACATATCTTCAAGCTGCCACAGTTGAGAAACAGTGACATAAGGCCTCTTTATAGTAGCATCTTTAGTATATGAAATATTGGTTCTTGTTGGCTCAGAATTTACTGGCCCTCAAATTTTCAAAATTTAATGAGAAGCTAAGATAAAACCCTTAGGTAATAGCTGAAGAATAAGTCTTTGGACCCTGAGCTAGTCCTGCAAGCCAAAAACACCTTAGGCTGCTCACTATCCATTTCTGTTAATCATGCTATTCTGGATAAAGAAATAGAAAACTGTCAAGTCCCACCATTGATTTGCTCAGTATAATGTTTATGTAACATTGATGGTATTACCTAGTTTGGTCATGAAACTTCTGCAAGAACACAACCAAGCTCAGAAAGTGCCAAGGACCTCATAATTTATTATGTCATCAATTCATTTTCGACTTCTAATGTCCATGTGGACTTTCTCTATGACTGCTTGTCCCTAACTTGGTCTTTTAGGTCTTCTGAAGACGTACCAATCACCATTTTAACCAAGACCATCCACCTTGTTGCTGCTTACCCTCTTCACTTTCCTTCCACTTTTTCCCAGCAGTAGCACTATAATGTACAGTCAAATTTTCTAGATTTTTGATACAATAACAAAGGTGTCCCCAGAGTTGTTGCAGGTAGCTTAGAAATTTGATGAATCCTGTTTAATACCTAAGTTGCCTGATTTTGATGCCAGTTTTAGGACACAAAAGTTTTCTGTTGGGGAAGGGTAGTCTATGGTGGTGGCAAAACCCTTTGTGTAGAGATGCTATCCTCTACAGTTCTTTCACAAGAGACAGTCGTCTATACTTCTAATATGTTCACCATTGGAATATGAACATTTAACAGAGAGAAGGGGAAAAAAAGCTGAATTCAAACAGACTCTACAGTATTGCTATAGGAGCTGCTGTTCTTAATGCAAAGTTACCTGAAAGGCACATGGATTTGATGTTCTTCAACCTGTGATCTTCAGGATGTTTTTAGCCGTTATACTAGGTGTGGGGCAAATTGTTTAAGGAGCCATTGGTGAAGATGCTGCTTCTCCTTTCCAGTACTGGCAGTCCTTGACTTGCAACAGTCTGTTTAGTGACCATTCAAAGGTACAATGGCACTAAAAAAAGGTGAACTTTTCATACATCAGACTTGCAATACCCACAAGGTCACCTGACCAAATTTCAGGTGCTTAGCAACTGACTCACATTTATGACGAGTCGGTTGCAGTCTGACAAAGCTGAGGGGGAAGCCACACTCACTTTACAGACACATTACCAACTTTAACAACTGCAGGGATTTGCTTAACAACCATGGCCAGAAATATGCAGCCAAGCTCATTTAACAACCGCCTAGCTTGGCAAGAGAAATTTTAGGCCGAATTGTGGTCGTAAGTCAAGGGCTACCTGTTTAGATCAAGGTCCTCCTTTTCATTATTGGAAGCCTCTGTGGTTTTGTCTGAAACGTGGGTGCTCCTTTTTAAATTCAGATTTGCCAAAATGACAAGGAAAGCCCAATGCTGGCTCAGGCTTCCAGTTGGCCAGTTCTTCAGCGGCTACCGGTATTTTATTTCTCTATATTTAGTATAAATCTGGTTTTAACGAGACATCCTGTAGACTCAAGTGAACCTTGCTGCTTAATTGAGAACAGAACGGCGACGGGGAGATTGAAGTAGAAACCACATGGCCAAGCAGCGTGCCTGGTCACCGCATAACCAGGCATGGGCCGGGCATTGCGCACGTCATTGGTCACGCATGTGTGTTTTTTGAGTAGAAGTGGCTTCTTCTTAAATAAGCCAGGCCCTTTTCACATGTCAGCCAGCCTGCTGCAAATGTAGTTCAGGCAGGGGACGTGCCGGAGCACACAGAGTGGGCAGATGGGCACCAAGCAGCATTGTGCCTCATTCATTTGCCGGGCATCAGCAGTCTTTGTGCTTCTAGTTATATCATCTGTCATGTGGCTAATTGCTGGCTGTAATCTCTTGGGCACAACACGGCAGGTCAACACAGAATAAGCAGCCACCGAGTGGAATTAATACTACACGGTCCAGATGATCTAAATAAGGGGACGCTGATCCCTTTGTTGTCAAACCAAATGATGGATTTTGTCAGTTTTTAAAAACATTTCTTTTAAACAAGCGTGGGAATAGGAACAGTTGAGAGATTATATAAAGCAGAAGAGGAAAAATACAAGAAAAATAAGGCATAAAAAGAACTTTTCTCCTCCTCCTCCCCAGAAAGTGACTTCTCATCATCACCACCACCATGACAAGTGTAAACGCTTCGCCTTCACTTAGCAAACAAAAATAAAGAGCTTCATCCCTTAATCCACCTGCTAACAATAGGCAAATTGAATAAGTCATGTCTTATTCGATCCAGTGACCAGCAAAAGAGACAGACAAAGCGAGTGTCAAATATTTCTAAAGTGATAACAAGCTGGGGATTAAAGGGAAGCCTGTGACATTAATGGAATCTGATTTCCGAAGCACATTTACTAGGAAGGATTCCCATTGGATTCCAGAAAGGTTATTTTTACATAACAAGGTTTCAATGGGTATATGGTACCGTATACCCATTGGAACCTTGTTTCATAAAAACAACTTTTTGGGAGTATGTTTATATTGGAGGGATATACTCGTGTATAAATCTGCCCTCCATCTAGTTGTGTTAGGCTACAACTGCCAGAATTTTCACAGTGTATATCAATTTTTCCCTGCTAGGTACAGATTGTGGGGGATATACCACATTTCAAGGACTCCAAGTTTGAAAGCAAAAAACTGTTTAAACCTTTGCTTAAATTTCTTCTGCTTATGGTTATGACTTTGCTTATCTGTACAGGTACAGGTAGTCCTCAACAAATTGAGCCCTACATTTCAGTTAAGTGAGACATTTGTTAAGTTAATTTTGCCCCATTTTACAACCTTTCTTGCCACAGTTGTTAAGTGAATCACTGCCTTTGATAAGTTGGTAACCCAGTCATTGAGTGAATCTGTCTTCCCTCTGCACTTTGCTTGTCAGAAAGTCCCAAAAAGTGATCACATGACCCTGGGGAAAAGCAGCAGTCACAAGTATGAACCAGTTGCCAAGCATTTGACTGGGGATGCTGCAACAGTCATAAGTCTGAGAAATGGTCATAAATAACTTTTTCAGTGCCATTGAAGCTTCAAACAAATGACTTATAAGTCAAGACAACCTGGGTTAAGATTTAGTTGGTTAGAAACGAGCATTGTTCTCTTCTGGTTATTTCCCATACAGCAGAGCCCATATGGTAGTGCCAGTTAAACATCTGTTAAATTTGCCCAAACTCTCCTTATGTCATACAGGTTCAAACCTGCACAACCTGTTGGTATTGAATTATAAGGAAAAAAAAAACAGTCAAGTGGCTAAGAGCAATAAAATATCTACCTCCTAACTCCTGTCTCTCATAAATCACCTGCAGTCTGAGTTCCATATGTGTGTGTGTGTGCGTGCCAAAGTGTCATCTGGCCTGGATTTGTCTTTGACAGGTTTTGCTGAAGGTGGGATAAATGTTGGCATAGCTACTTCTTTCTTTGAAAAGTTAGGATGGGGTGAACGGCAAGCAGTCCTCGACTTACAACCACAATGGAGCCCCCAAATTTGCGTTGCTAAGCAAAACAATTGTTGAGTGAGTTTAAGTGGGGTTTGCGGAGAGGAGTGGGAAGACTCTGGGGTCCTTGGTTTCTCTGAGCTGGGTTGTTTTCTTACAGACATTTCATTACCAGAGCAGGTACCATCATCAGTGCTAGAAGGGAGTGGGGGTTTGCTCTCTTTATATACACAGCCAGGGCTGACACAGGTAGTCCTCAACTTAGGACCACAATGGAGCCCAACATTTATGCTGCTAAATGAGAAAGTTGTTCAGTGAGTTTTGCCCCATTCTACGACCTTTCTTGCCATAGTTGTTTAGTGAATCACTGCAGTTGTTAAGTCGGTATCACAGTTAAGTGAATCCGGCCTCCCCATAGAACTCTGCTTATCAGAAAGTTGCCAAAGATGATCGTATGATCCTGGGATACTCCCAACTGTCATAAATACGATAGCCAAGCATCTGAATTTTGATCATGTGGCAATGATGCAACGGTCGTAAGTGTGAAAAATGGTAGTAAGTGACTTTTTTCAATGCTGTTAACAACATTGGTCACTAAATGAATTGTAAGTTGATGACTACTGGTAGTCTTTGGAAGAGACGGCTTCTTGTGGGAATTTTTTTGAGTATGGGTAGTTCTTGACTTACAACAGTTCATTTAGTGACTGTTCAAAGTTTATAACAGGACTGAAAAAGTGATTTGCGACCATTTTCCACACTTACGACCATTGCAGCATCCCTGTGATCACAAGATAAAAATTCGGATGCTGGGCAACTAACTCATATTTATGATGGTAGGCAGTGTCCCGGTTTCACACGATCCCCTTTTGCGAGCTTCTGACAAGCAAAGTCAATGGGGGAAGCCAGATTCACTTAACAACCGTGTTACTAACTTAATGACAATGATTCACTTAACAACTGTGGCCAGAAGGAGCATAAAATAGGGCAAACCTCACAAATGTGTCACCTAGCAACATAAATTTTGGGCTCACTTGGGTGTAACTCAGGCAAGAGGCCGACTCTGTAAAACCTCTTGGAGTGGGTTATAAAGCATTATAAAGCAGTGTATAAAATCTAAGCGCTCTGTCTATTATTACTTGTACAGTTTCTCTTTCATGGGCTGAATGATCAAACAGTCTTGAAGCACTCTTCCACATCCTCATAATGAATGAAAAAGCAGGGATATTACTGAAGAACAAGCTTTATTTCTAAATTATTTAATCTTGAGGTCGATTTAATGAATTAATGTAGCTTGCAACTTCTGACTTTGTTTTGAATGCAGCCACGGTAGATCTTCGGCCCTGCCTTCTCTCCCCAGGTTTGTTTACCAGCAGAGATTAGAGGAAGGGAGGTAGGATGAGGAGAAGCTGCTTTATGTGAGATTAAGCCCTTTGATCCTTTAGGGTTGTAGTTCACACCCATTATGATTATATTTTTCTTTTCCAGCCTGTTTTCTTTCTTGAGGAGGAAGCCCAGCCAAATTTTGATAGGACCTTCAATTCCCATAGCAATAGTCCATGGTGACAGACATGTTTATGCAAATAACCAGCATTTCTCACAATCCTTTATGGCAAAAACAAGTAAAAGCAAAACCTGGGTACAGGTAGTCCTCGACTTACGACCACAATGGAGCCCACGATGGAATTCACTTTTTTCTGGGCCGTTGTAACTTTGAATGGTCACTAAATGAACTGTTGTAAGTCAAAGACTACCTGTAGTTCTTTGTGTCAGCAGCATTTAGTTACCTGTGGCTCATTCTGCTTGAAAAATTACTGATGTTATCTTGTAAGTCTACCAAGCTCATATAATGGCAAAGTTGCATCAAAGTCTGAGGAAGGGAAAAAGTCAGTTCTGCACTTAAACCTGTGTTTTAGTGTACCTGTAATTTCTCAATGCTAGTAAAAGGGATGCGCAAATAGGTTTTCTAAAACCTCGTGTACACTCAGCATCATGTTGTGGCTGCAAAAACCAGAAATGGGGTTTATTTTAGAAGGTTTCCAAGAAGTAATTGCTTTATTTTATTATTCTCCTTTGGTCCAGTGCTCTCTGGAATCCTGTATCCGGCTCTGAGCATTACACATGAGTTGCTAAGATCCGAAGGCAGTCCCAATCTTGAAGACGTGTGGACTCCCAGAATTCAATTCCCCAGACAGACAGACAGAATTGAATTCTGAGAGTTGAAGTCCGCACATCTTCAAGTTGCCATGGTTGAAAACCATGAGACAGTAGTCCTCAACTTACAACACTTCATTCAGCGACCATTCAAAGTTACAATGGCACTGGAAAAATGGATTTGTGACAGTTTTCCCAAAGTTATGACCGTTACAGCATCCTCATAGTCACATGATCAAAATTCAGACACTTAGCAACTGGTATGTATTTCTGATCGCAGTGTCCCAGGGTCATATGATCACCATTTGCAAACTTCTGACAAGCCAAGTCAATGGGGAAGTCCAATTCGCTTAACAACCATTTTACTAATTATATTGATTCACTGCAGTTGTTAGTAATATAGTTGTTAGGTGCAGGTGCACCTAATAACTGGCAAGAAGTGTCGTAAAATGGAGCAAAATTCACTCAGCAACATAAATCCTGGGCTCAGTTGTGGTCATAAGTTGAAGACTACCAATGTTCTGGTGTCTTAACCTGTGTGAATGCTAAATGAATTGTTTCAATCCGTTCTAATTGATTCTAAGTCCAATGCAATAATTATTCCTCCTGCTCTTTTCTCCCTCTACCAGGTGAGAGGATTCTGGGTTACGCCAAAGAGCCTTGTTACCTGTGGTTTGTCATGGAGTACTGCGAAGGGGGAGACCTGAACCAGTACATTCTTTCCCGCAGGCCCGACCCAGCCACCAACAAGAGCTTCATGCTCCAGCTGACCAGCGCCATTGCATTCCTGCACAAAAACCACATCGTGCACAGAGACCTGAAGCCGGACAATATCCTGATCAGCGAGCAGTCGGGAGCTCCAGTTCTCAAAGTCGCAGACTTTGGGCTGAGCAAAGTGTGCGCGGGATTGACCGCCCGAGGCAAAGGCGGCGGCGGCGGCGATGACGACAAAAATGTGAATGTGAACAAGTACTGGTTGTCCTCAGCTTGCGGCTCGGATTTCTACATGGCTCCCGAAGTGTGGGAAGGACACTATACGGCCAAAGCGGACATATTTGCGCTGGGCATCATCATCTGGGCCATGATCGAGCGGATAACCTTCATCGATGCTGAGACCAAGAAGGAACTCTTGGGGACTTACGTCAAGCAGGGGACCGAGATCGTCCCTGTCGGGGAAGCGCTGCTAGAAAACCCAAAGATGGAGTTGCACATTCCTCAAAAACGCAGGACTTCCATGTCTGAAGGAATCAAACAGCTCCTGAAAGACATGCTGGCTGCTAACCCGCAAGATCGACCCGATGCCTTTGAGCTTGAATCCAGGATGGACCAGGTTACTTGTGCTGCTTAAAACTCAGGTCAAAGTGTTGGTGGGTTCTGAAAACAGGGTAAGGGGGTCTTTCTTCTGATTCTCTGCCGATCAAAGCTTGGGGGGCTATTTATACTCTTGCTTGGAGCAACAGGTTAGGGGCTGCAGGAAAGAAGATAGCAATAGCATTTAGGGTTATATATTCCTCCCCCCATAGCACTTTTAACAGTAGCACCCCCACCAAACTTCTGGGCTGTGGACTGGCATGCCAGAAACCAGGTCATGCGAACAAGCAAAAGCCCATCTGTGCCCACGCATGAAGCCAGCCCCCCCCCCCCCCCCCCCCNNCCCCCCCCCCCCCCCATTGATCCACGGAAAACCCCCTTTCCATGGAACCAGTCCCTGACACCCAAAAGGTTGGGGGACACCGATTTCGAGCACCGTGGGCTGTTTACAATGTAGAGCACTATTTGTATTTCGCCTCTAACAATTTGTATCCTTATTTTATCAACCTCAGAAGGATGGAAGGCTGAGTCAATCTTGAGCCGGTCAGGATCGAACTGTTGGCACTGGGCAGTCAGTCTGTAAATACTACATTTTAACCACTGCGCCACCAGGGGTATTTATATGGGGATACAGGCAGTCCTCAACTAACTGGGGAGTTCAAGGTTGGACACCCCTGCCGTAAAAGAAGACATGACCACAAAAAATCTAACCTATTTATTGTTTGGAAGGCAAATTAGGCCTTTCCTACTACCACTATGAATTTACAGACTCAGTCCAGGTAAAGAACTTTCTGGAACTTTTCCTCCCTTTTTAAATGCAGAGTGGCTTTTCTCTTAAGCTGCCTGTGGAGAGGAGACACTCCTTGACTTAGACCAGAACATTCGTCATTAAGCAAGGCGGTTGTGAAATCAATCAGGGCAAAGTTTACCTTTTTGGCCACGGTTATTAAGTGAATGTCGCTTTTTGCAGTGCCGTTGCAATTTCGGCCACTAAACAAATGGTTACAGAACGAGGATTGTGTGTAGTTTCTTCAGACTGGTGTTGCGCAACCTTAGCAAATTTAGGACGCTGGCCAGGGAGGATTCTGGGAGTTGTAGTCCAGGCCCTTGCTGAGGTTGAGAGAGCGTGGCTGGCCAACTGTGATTGACCTCACAAGTCAAATTCGGTCTGTTTTTTCCTTTGGCTCCAAGCAAGGCCAGCAAACAACAGGCAGACACGCAGAGGCCCGTCTCTCTGGAGACATTCCAGACATAGCAAGATGCTAAACATCACCGTGTCACGAACAATAATAGTTCAGGCTTTCTGCAGGTTCTGAAGTGGCACAACAGATACTCCCTGGAGCTGCTGCACTCTCCCTTCACCACCTTGCCATCTTCTTTGTATTTGTGGATCAGCGCAGAAGCCAGCCGGAGAACTTCTAACCCCAGCGTGCAATTTTAAATAATTGCCTGGCTGCTGGCAGGCAAACCCTTGTGTTCTGCTCACCCAATTGAGCCTGGGTGGCTAACGGGAATTTTTTAGCTTTCGAGGAGCGTCTACGCTTGCAAATTGGGTGTTAGGAACAAGAGTTTGAGAGTTCTTCCCGTATATTTTTCCCCGCTCCAAGGTTTTGAAGAATCGGGGGGGTGGCTTGAAAAAGTGCATTTTGCTTGTTGATAATCCAGATACCAAGAAAAGAGTATGAAACTAGAAGCTTTTCTACAGAGCAGTCTGAAGGATTATATTCATTAAAACAAGGACGAGGGGTACCAAAAGTGCTTTTTTTTTTTTTTTTTTNCAGCTGGTCATTTGCATCCTTTTAGTGGGTCGTTGTGGCCACTTGGAGGTCTGCAAGGAGTATAAATCCTTCCATTCCCCACCATCTAGTCGGAGCTGAAAAAGCTTCTTGGATTAGAAGCGAAACGCTTGAAAGCAAAACCAAAAAGTCCAGTTGGTTGTTGAAAAAAAAAAAAGAAGAAGCACTTTTGGGACAACCACGACCTGGATGACAGAGAATTTCCATAGACAAGGAGGGGTTATTATATTATCCCCTAAGCTGTCCACCCCTGTGCTAGAGCAAAGTGCCTGAATTCAGAAAAAGCATCAGTTTGCTTGGCAGAAATTTGGAAATAGAACCAGTTGAGTATAGTGGTGAAAGTGCTGGCTTAGAAACCAGGAGACTGAATTCTAGTCCTGCTTTAAGCATGAAAGGGACTGGGTGACTTTGGAGCAATCACTAGTCCTGGTTTAGAAAGCTGACTGGGTGACTTTGGGCCAGTCATTCTCTCAGCCCAACCCATCTCACAGAATGGTAGTTGTGGAGAAAATAAGAGGAAGGGGGGAAAGAAAGAAAAAAAGACAGGCTAAAAAAAAAATTAGTTAATGTTATGCAATGCAAATATGGATATTTTAAGATGCAGAGGGTTGAATGAACTTCCGCCCACTGAGAGGAAGTTCTTATAATTTCCTTGAATTGGAAGCCCATTGGATTTTCTGCCATGGGTTCAATGGAACAGTTTAATTATCTGATTGGTACCCGGTCTCTGCGTAAGATTTCTGAGCAGCTTTATTGTTGGTGGTCACCTGTGACATACGACCTCTCCCATTCGGCGTTAGAAAGAACATCCCATCCAGTCCTCCTTAGAAAAATGGCACAAAATAAATTCTTTGTCTTGTTTTTCCTGCTCATTTTGCCCTCAAAAACGCACCCCAGAAAGCATGTTAATGCATTGATTATACATCAGTTGAGAACGCAGTTTGGATTAAAATGTCAGCGTCCGAAGCCCCTTAGCAAATAGTTGCTCCAAAATGAAGCTTGGATGAAGTGCAGCGCCATTACTGACCTTGTTGTTTTCAGCTGTTGGTAATTAATTTAACATGGATACCTGCTGTTGCATCAATCATTTAAAATAATAAACCATATTGACCAAGCTCAGTATCCAAATAATGAGTATTCAAGAAGTGGAGGTACTCCTTGACTTACGACCACAATTGAGCCCCAGATTACCACTGCTAAACAAAACAGTTAAGTGAGTTTTGCCCCATTTTACAACCTTTCTTGTCACAGTTAAGTTGTTGTTGTGGAGAAGCTAGGAGGATAACAGATAACAGAGTTGGAAGGGATCTTGGAGGTCTTCTAGTCTAACCCCCTACTCAGGCAGGGGACCCTATACCATTTCAGACTAATCTCTTCTTGAAAACTTCCAGTGTTGGAGCAATTCACAACTTCTGGAGACAAGTCATCCCACTGATTAATTGTTCTAAGAGTCAGGAAATTTCTCCTTAGTTCTAGGTTGCTTCTCTCCTTGATTCGTTTCCATCCGTTGCTTCTTGTCCTGCCCTCGGGGGCTTTGGAGAATAGCTTGACTCCCTCCTCTCTGGGGCAGCCCCTCAAATATTGGAAGATGCTATCCTGTCATCCCTAGTCCTTCTTTTCATTAAACTATATTAAAAGCTATTCTTCATACTTTAGCCCAAATCTTCTTTGTTGCTCTTTTCTGCCGTCTTTCCAGAGTCTCAGCATCTTGTTTTATATCGTGACGACCAAAACTGGGTTGCAATATACCAAGTGGGGTCTTTACCAAGGCCTTATAAAGGGAGAAGGTGTGTTGGGTAGGTTTGCCACCTCGAGCCATTTGTAAAAACAAAAAAAGGCAGGGTACAAATAAATACAATAAAAATAAAATATATTTGCCACGTGACGGAAGAAGCCTTGCCTGACCTCTCAGTAATCCAAACGCAAGCGATATTTCGAACCATCGGTTGTTTTAAAAATGCCCACATGCTTTAGATTAATCCAGGAAGAAGAGTGAAGTTTTGCATTCCCCGGGACATGACTGAACTGTTTTTTTAAGAGTACCTGTCCAGATCTCTTTGATCCTTTTTGGAGACATCTGCTTCTCAGGCACGGAGATGATTATGGATTATGTAAGCCGCTCGCTCTCCATTTGCCAGACTTGTTTATGAGGGCATCAAAGCTCCAGAGGAATGCTTTCCTTCCTCTGGGGTCAGCTTTGGAGCACTGATGTTGACTTCCATCTCTGTTTATTTTCCTTTTTTTCTTGTAGAGCCTATCCTCCCCACCCAACTTTTCAAATTGTCTGCGTATGCCAGTTGCAATCGTTCATGTGCCCATAACATACCACGATGCAGGGTTGCATAACCAGGCTTTGCCCTCTGGGGGGAAAAAAAAATCTTTCAAAATTCAGGATGCTTACACGTGAGTCCAGTAAACACAAAAGGCTGGGACAGAGCTGCCCCTTTGGCTGTTTTTTTCTTTTTCCTCGAGGGAAGGGAAGCCTAGCCGTCTGTCCCTATCACCCCCTTGGACCACAGCTGAGTCAGGAATGGGTCTTTCTCCAAAAAGAGGGCTGCTCCTTACATAACAGAAAAAGAGGGGAGGGAGATACACACTGACTGACCCCTTAATGCTTCTGAGCAAGAAGATTGCCTTGTTTACACAGACTTAGTATCTGGTTGGTCAACTGCGGCATTTTCTTTCTTTTGAACTTGTGGGAAGCTGGTTTCTTACTGTGTCAGCATCTCTTGAAAAAAAAGTGCAGAGAAGAGCAACCAGGATGATGAGGAGACTGGAGACTAAAACCTACGATGAACGGTTGCAGGAACTGGGCCTGGCTGGTCTAGAGAAGGACCAGGGGAGACATGATAACAGTCTTCCAATAGTTGAAGGGCTGCCACAGAGAGGAAGAAAGGGGGGTCAAGCTATTTTCCAAAGCACCCAAAGGCCAGACAAGGAATAATGGATGGAATCAAGGAGAGATTCAACCTGGAAAGAAGGAATTTTCTGACAGAACAATCAACCAGTAGAACAGAAATTTCCCTCAGAGGTTGTGGGAGCTTCATCCCTGGAGGCTTTCAAGAAGAGACTGGACTGCCATCGGTCAGAAATGGTGTAGGGTCTCCTGCTTGGATGGGGGTTGGATTAGATGATCTGCAAGATCCCTTCCAACTCTGTTAATCTGTAAAACAGAACTGACTTGTAGCCAGATCGGTGTGTCTGGCTACATTCAAGTTCACCCTCTCTAATCCTCAGTCATAAATTGAAGTAATCCTCGACCTACAACTGCGTTTGAGCTCCCAAGTTACTGAGACAGACAGTTGTTTGAGCAGGGGAGTGGGCTAGAAGACCTCCAAGGGTTTTTCCAACTCTTGTTATTCTGTTGTATTAAATATTTGACTTGGGCAATAAAAATTGGATGTGCCATGTATATGTAGCCCTGCACATTGGAAGGATTTTGCCAGATCAGATCTTCCAGAACTGTCTAGCAAGGTTCTTCCAACCCTTTTTACCTTTACCTTATGCTGCCTCTCCATTACAAGTATTTAAATGTCTATGGATGTCTAGTTTAATGAAAAGGATTAGAGGTGACATAATACTAGCCTTCCAATGTCTAAGGCAGGGTCTTCAAACTTGGCAAGTTTAAGACTTGTGGACTTCAACTCCCAGAATTCCTGAGCTAACATGACTGGAGGAGGAATTCTGGGAGTTGAAGTCCACAAGTCTTAAAGCTGTCAAGTTTGAAGACTCCTGGTCTAAGGGGCTGCCACAAAGAAGAAGGGGATCAAGTTATTCTCCAAAGCCCCTGAAGGCAGGACAAGAAACAATGGGTGGAAACCAATCAAGGAGAGAAGCAACATGGAATTAAGGAGAAACTTTCTATTATTGAGGACAATTAACCAGTGGAACAACTTGCCACCAGAAGTTGCGAATGCTCCAACATTGGAAGTTTTTAAGAGACTGGACAACCATTTGCCTAAAATGGTATAGGGTTTCCTACCTGAGCAGGGGGTTGGACTAGAAGACCCCCAAGATCCCTTCCAACTCTGTTGTTCCATTCTGTTCTGTACAAGGGCCAAACATGGACACTTAACGACAAAACATAAATGTTTCCGTCACCACGGAAATGAGATGGTTGAGGAAAACTGCTGGAGATGAAATCAGAAATAAGACCACCAAAGAAAGAATTAGCATAGAAGAACCAATCTTAAACTACAGGAAGGGGGTTGGACTAGAAGATCTCCAAGGTCCTTTCCAACTCGGTTATTCTGTTGTGTTAAATATTTGACTCAGGCAGTAATAAATGGAGAAGCCGCGTATTTATGGTGCTGCACATTGGAAGGATTTTGCCAGATCAGATCCTCCAGAACTATCTAGCAGAATAGTCTTCTTTGCCTCCCAGTCATGATTGTTGTTGTTGTTGTTGTTGTTGTTGTTGCTGTTGTTATTTTATCTGCTTTAGCTGATTCTATAAAATAGCTGGCCTGCTTTGGTTGACGTGATGCCAATTAACAGCAACCTCAGCAGAATTCACCCCTCCTAAGGGGCCAATTTTGACTCGCCTTCGCTCGGATTTCAGAAACACCCTTTTGCCAAACCCAGCAAGGAAATTAGAGCATGAGTAAAAACCATTTCTAATTATTGCATACTTTTAGCCATTGTTTTCTTCTGAAGGCTAATTGGGCTTTCCACTGGGGGACAGTAGAGGAGGAGCAGAATTTGTCCCAAGAAACTTGGTGGCTGAGTTTGGATGCTGGGAACTAAAAGCCAGGCCAATCTTGTTTTCCCTTGTGACCCAGGTAAATTAGGAGGCAAACCTTTTGAATTATTGATGATTTCACTGACTTTGATGTGTGTTTATCTTCCTGGCCTGGCTCTTAAAGTACAGGTAGTCCTGGAATATGAGGGCTTTGCAGTAGAGTAACAATGTTGGGGGGTTCCTTGGTGCTCCCCGAGATTGGTTCTTTCCTTGCAGACTTTCATGATGCAACTAGGTAACATCACCAGTGCAAAGCCCACTGCCTTGTAGCACTGATGGTGATACCTACTTGGGTCATGAAATGTCTGCCAGAAAACAAGTAGAACAGAAGAGAGTTGGAAGAGACCTTGGAGGTTTTCTAGTCCAACCCCCTGCTTAGGCAGGAAACCCTACTTCAGACAAAAGCTCAGAGTGCCAAGGACTCCACAGTCCTCCTTCTCTTCTTCCCCCTCCTTGCTGCAAACCCTGCTCCCCTCTAGCACTGATGATGTTACCTAGTTGGGTGATGAAACATCTGCAAGAAAACAAACCCAGCTCAGAGAGCCCCTAGGACCCCACTTCAAGGAATTTCAGAAAACAAAGTTTGCTTCTCCAGTGGCACTTAAAAATCAGCCAAGTTCAGACCCTTCACTGTACAGTGTCTCCGTAATCAATTTTTAACTGATCTTCAGCATAATTATATTAAAGTAGCCAATAACCCAGTGTTGCTCAGGTATTTAATCTAATCCTGTATTACACAGGAAAAGCCCTGATTTCAGCGACTCGGAACAAACGTAATTTGTAATGCTGGATTTTCCCCATTACCCCCTTGTGGAGTCCTGTGAAGCCGTTACCATGGCAACTCCACAGTACTGTACAGTAGAAGTCATTTTAAGGCAGTACGGTAGAAGCCATTTGAACAACAGGCTGTGTCTTAACATACACCCCAAGAGGTGTTAGGGGTATCTTACTCCCACAGTATTTGTTTCCAGAGAGTAAGTAATCTGTGTACCAAGTTTGGTGAAAATTGCTCGAGGCATTCCAGAGTTATGCTGGAACATACAAATATATATTTTTTAAAAAATTGAATTAAATAAATTAATATGAGGGCTCTGATAACAGACATTTCACAAGCACTTTTGTTTTTCTTTCTCTTTTCTTGCAGGATTTTTTACAAGGACCTGGAATCTCCCCGAAGTACATGCAAACTTAAGAAGTGACTGACATAAGACACCACGTTCTCTGGTATCATGAAGCAAGCTTTGAAACTTGTCTGGAAGCCCCAGGAGATTCAAGGAGGACAGGAGCTGCTGCAACTACTTCATTATAAGACTATTAAATTCTCTTTTTTTATTATTATTATTACATTTCCCCCTTCCTTTTTTTCCCCTGCCAGCTCAGCCTTCCCTATTCATTTGATCTGCGCAATTCCTCTGGAATTTCTCATTCACTCAAAATACTGGGAAAAAAAATTCCCCAGCAAATAATTTTCAGTTGCTGCTACTGTTAAATACCAGAATTCTGGGACAAAATGTTAATAAGATTTCTCCCCACCCCAGCTCTCCTAATATCTTTGAGCAGGGTGATATTTAGTTGAAAGTATGAAGATCTGTGACAAAATAGCCCTTTTTTATGTGTGTTGGTTTGGTTTCTGGTTGCTGCTGCGGCTTAGCCCTCAAAGCTGGAAACACATAGTTGAATAAATATTTCTCTTGCTCCCCTTTTTCAAAATGACCTACATCAGGGGACCTAAATACATGATATATCGGATAGGGATATTTAAGACACACACACACCCCTTTCTGCTGGCAGGGGTGGGATTCCACTGGTATAACAACCGGTTCGGTGATCGTGCACTTCCTCGTTGCAACAAAGCAGTTTGGAGCAAGCTAAACATCGGAACAAGGGGGTTCACCTGAACCGGTCTGAACCTGCAGAATGGCTGTTGGGTTTAGAAACCCAGATCTAACCATCACAGGAGCCTGTGTTTCTATGGGCCAAATTTTACAGGAAGGTGTGTGGGATTTAGAAATGATAGAAAGCATCCATAGAAATGGTCTTTATGTCGAAAAAGTTATCATACAATCTGTATTCTAGGGATTAGTATCTTACTTAGCTGGTCCTTGGCTGGCTAAATTCAGCCAGCCTGAAATCAAGTGGCTGTCTTAAACATCGCTTTTTCCTATTTTAGCAGTCAGTCTTTTTTAAAAATGTCTTCCCTTCCGCAGAAGCACAGGCCCTTTCTTACTTCTTTAAGGCTTCTTCGAAATTCAGGGTATCTTCCTCACCATTACAGCCGTCGTGTGGCTACGTTGATGCACCCACAAAAGAAATGTTCCCAGTTTTAAACACTGCCCTAAGTAGTTCTCCCCTAAGATGATCATTCCATGGTTCTTGAAAGTCTTAAGCCAGGTGCTCCTCCTCGGTGACGGGGATACTAAGCTGAGCACCTGCTTTGAATGGACTGTCCTCCTTTAAATTGGCCATAGGGTGGTCTTGGGATTGTCGCTCTTCATCCAGCAGCGGGGAAGGCAGGCTTGGATCAGCATCATAAATCCGAATCGGTGTCTTTGTCTTTTGCCAGTGATAGAAAGCGAAGTGGGTAAGTTGAATTGTTACCGAGGTTGACCGTATTATTTCTAGAGGATTGCGCGCTGCACTAATTGAAAAGGATTTACTCTACAAAATACCGGTGTGACATATCGCCAGGTTTAAACAATGAATATCGGTCTTATTGTGGATGTAACATAGTTTACAAGGTTTTTCATTTGTTTATGATTGACAAGACAGATCTCCAAAGAGGCCCTTTTGAGATCCAAGATGAACAGATTCTAAAACTTTTCCCCGAGAGAAATTTCATGCTACCAGATGTTTCTGTTACTGTCTGAACAAGCCGGATTTTTTTTTTTGGGGGGGGGGGG